>JAGXJF010004173.1:0-16765 GCA_019208055.1 Stipa capillata
AATTTCAGACAATTTCACAGAAGTTGGATTGTACATTGCTTTGTAAGTACTTCAAATTCATCCACAATTTACACATACAGAAGTACACACGTTACATGAAATCATCGTATTGGGCGTCGATTGCCCTCCACTGCGAAGCATCGGCAGGGTGTCTCATCACTGCATCATCAGTTTTTCGCCCCTCGGCGTGCCAACGTAGCAGCTTTGCCTCCTTCTTGTTAGCGAATAAACGATTCAAACGGAGAAGGACCGGAAGATACCATACAACCTTCGCTGGAGCGCCACTCGTCACTGGGTCCTCATTATCGGCTTGATTTCTACCCCTCTTGAATCTGGACGTGTTGCACGTGGGACACTTGTACAGCTTCTCGTGCTCCTTGCGGTAAATAAAGCAGTCATTCGGACACGCATGGAACCTCTGCACCTCTAACCCAAGAGGGCAGACAACCTTCTTGGCTTCTTCGGTGCTCGTAGGCAGCAAGTTATTTTTCGGAAAAACTTTTGCAAGAAAAGTCAATGTCTCATCGAAGCCTTCGTCCGGACAGTTGTGGGCTGCCTTGATCTTTAGAAGTTTCAGCGTGACTGACAGACGCTTGTGTTCTGGATCGGAACCGGTATACAACGGAGTTTGCGAGTCTTCAACTAGTCTCATGAACTTAGCAGCCTCTCTTTCATTCTCAGGATCTAGCACAACCTGCTCCACCATGTGAACGTCCTGCACCATATCGGTCAAATTGTTTCCCGTTTCTTCTTCGGAGTCAGATTCGAAACTCCCCTCGTCTTCTTCGTCCTCTCCATGTTCGGCATCTTGCTGTAACACTTGATCTTCCTCCTCCTCACCGTGACATATCCAACGTGTATAACCTGGCATGAAACCCTTAAGCACCAGGTGTACAGTCACCCTCCCTCTCGTGTCGAATATTACCAAATTTTTGCAATCGTGACACGGACAACAAATCTTCGTGCCACCTTTTCTCCTCGTATCTCGCTCGGCGACATCAAGGAACTCATTCAAAGCCGTAGCCCAACTCTCTGTCGCCCGGTTCTCGTACATCCAACTGCGATCCATTGATCGATCCCTACGACACGAAACTAATCAGTTCGAAAAAATAAACACTAGGCCTCGGCGAGCGTATCTCATTAATCCAAATTAAAAGAGTATTATTACCGAGCGCTAGCGATCTTTTCGGCGAGTGAATGGAACTTCGTGGAGGGAAGAGAGATCTATGGAGAGAGTGAGAGGAGGAGGGAGAGATGAGAAATTTTGTTGGGTTCAAAAGAGAGATCTAGAGATAGGTCAAGAAATCTAAAAGAAATGGGAGGGTTTTAGGAAATTAAAGAGATCTAGCAAGATCTCTAGATCTAGATCTAGTGTGGGAAGGAAGAAGGGAGAGGAGGAAGGAGGGAGAGGAGGAGGGGGTTGGGGAGATGGGAGGGTTTGAATGTGGGGTGGGAGCGGCGGCGGCGACGCAGCGGGTTCGTGCGGGTGGGGGCGCGCGAGCACTGGCCAGCAGCCAGCGCCGCCTCTGCTTTATATAGGAGAAGTTAGCACTGATGGGCTCACGAAAAGGGCACGTCAGTGATACGTACACATGACTCTATGTATGTGCATAAAAGACTGACTCGTATACGTACACGACTTGCTCAAAGACTAGCACTGACTTGTATTGAGCTCGGACACCACAAGCGAGGATTATTAACTAACACTCGCCATGGTTATAGTGAAGTATATATGTATATGCATACAAATTGGTCTTCTTCAGAGAAATCGTTTGCATATCAGGACAGAAAGCTGCAGTTCAGGACGGGATATGATGATATAGACGTAGAAACACTTATGGCAATCAGTCGATGTTCCTACCGACCTCAATTAGTTAATGACAATTACTTTGCACTAACGCACTGATCGATGAGACCGGCGATCGATGGATCATAGACGTGGACGTAGACTTGACCGCTCCTCCTTGAATCTTGGAAGAACAAGAAAGAAATTAACATAGACATAAACGCAGTAGCTAGTGTACTAAACCTACGTACGACAGGTCTCCTAATAAGAAACTTAATTCCACGAGCTCTCATCAGTCATCACATGCTTTCTCGTGCAGGAAACTGAGGTAGCTAGCTGGCTTATGCTGATCATGCACCATCATGGAGTCATGGGCCGGGTTAATCTGTACCTGGTCAGTTGGTTGCAATTGCACAGTTGATTAGTTAGTTGCCTCGCACGTTTGCGATCCATCCCACGTCGGTTCCAGCATGTGTCCGGCATGCATGCCTCGTCGTACCAGCCATCCATCACGGTGCCTCTACATGTTTTTTCTTTCTTTCGTTATTCCAGACTAGCTAGAGTTTAACAACGGATTCCATTATGAATATGGCTCCAAGGAACTCGTTATGTAGCTGTAGCTGGAGGCCTGTGATCGAGTAGATAGACGATGAAGCCAACTATCGTACTGCTGTGCTTTGCAGAAGGTTTGATCAGTACATCTCTTGTCAGGGCACAGTGCTTGACTGAGAGTAGTGCAGCCACTGCACTTGGTGAGTTGTTAACAGTGCAGATCGCGGACAGCTACATACTGTCGATTCCGTCACTATCGTCAGTCAAAAAACTGTGTTCGATCGTTCATATCGATCGACCTTAGTTGACGTGACATGGCAACCTCGAGTCTACCACTTTTGTACCTGCTGCTGCTGTTGTTTTGTTGTGGCTAACTTGTAGTATCTGGACTGGCGTTTGCAACTCTGGGTTTCGATGTAGCCTTTCTCGGTGTTTAGACTGTCTAATGCCTGTAACACCGACATACTGCGCGATGACATCCATGTTTAATTTAGAGAGAAGAAGGTGAATCTTACCAAAAATAACCTTTTAAGATAAACTGAAGACAACTAATCCATAACGCCGGCTACCAAGCTGTCGGTCGGATTTTTAGTAGAGGTAGTACGTAATCATAATCAACAGTACAGAACGGTACATTCTACACAGTTAAAAAATATCGTTCACGAGATTTTAGCGACCGTCAAGAATTGATCGTTGAGGATAAGCCGTTGTTACCGTACGGTTCTTAGAACCGTTTGGGATAACAAGTCTCATCAGCGATGGTTGTACGGAAAGAGCCATGTGGGATGACACGCCTCATCTACGACCAAGTGTGGGTCGAGGAAACCCACTGGTTCTTTCCTAACTTTACATTCACCGATCATGTGCCTAAGTATAGAAAACAAAATAGTTAATATGCATGCCTTTAGTGAAAAGTTGATTGGATGTAGAAAATGATTGTAAAATACTTCAATTAAAAGCATCTCATAAGGTAGTCGTCTAGTTCTAGAAGGTTGAACAGGAGGAACGAGTCCTCGAAGCCTACCGTGCAATCACCGGTCTCTTGGAGGAAATGCTCTGGCTTGAAATACATAGTTATAATCGCTTGTCTTTCTACACCCTGCCTGTTGGAGACAATCATGTAGTGTGCATGCAATTTCTGGAAAAACAAAAGTGCATGCGCCAGTTAAAATTACATGAGGAAATGGATCTTCGGACGTGTACTGACGGGATACCTTCATTTCAGGGGTGCAATTTGTTGTTCTATCATCCCTTAGCGCATTCGCTTTGCCCTTTTCCCTTTGCTTCTCGCTTTTTGTATGTAGCCTTCACCGAAGGGTGGGGGGACGGTGTCGGTAGATCAAGCTCAATAGAGAACTTAGAAGGTGGCAGTGCTAGTGCCAGTAGCTGCAGTTGATCATGGAGCTTGGAAGGTGCGTTGGCATACGTACTCGAGGGATTAATAGGCCTCGGTGAGATGACCGGAGTAGATGCAAGAGAAAATGATAGGGGAAGACGACGGTGCTAATAGTGCATTCTTCAAGACTATATCCTTTTTGGGCCATTGGATGAATGATCCAATTGCGTCTCCCAAAATCTAGTATTTGTCATCCTCATGTCTGTGAAATAGCGTCCTCACGTATGTGAAATAGCGGGACTTTCACGAATTTGGGATCAACATAGTCCACAATGCACTTGGCAAAACCTGTCGCTGTAGGAACAACGTGCAATGTTGCCCCTATAACGGGTAGATACACCAAACCACACGCAAACTCCAAGGAAAAACCCAAATATGCTCTAATCACTTGGAGCTTGCACCTTGTGGGCTTACTGATGTCATCGATAGGATACATGGCATTGGTATCATCGAGACATATAGAGCCAGCTGACGCATAGCTACTCCGTTGGGTATAGGGATTGGGGTGGGTGTCCAATACCTTCTTGTTGTGCTCTGTAATTTTCCTCCATGGCGGTTGTTTCTCTTGCCAACCTAGCCTCAAGCATCTCTTCAAACTTGGGCATTAGTTCGTCGCATAGCTTAGCTTTCATCCACTGATTTTTGTGCTCTGCTTTGGCTCTTTTCCACTCACACTTTGACTCTTCGTTGAGTGGTGTCGACGAACGGTAAACCGCCGATCTTACGAAGTTCGTGGAGGAGAGAGAAAAGAGATAGGGGGATCGTTCCGAGTAAGATAACCCACAAATCAAGCCACTGCAAGACAACTTATACAGGTTCAGGTCTCCTTTAGGATAATAGCCCTACGTCCTGTTGGTATATATTGATCTCAAGACAAGGTACAAGAGGGGGTGTCTAGTCCTAGATGAGATCTACAACTAGTCGGAGATGGTTGTCGTGGACGATCTTCTGTTCTACTTGTTCGGAAGGCAATTGATCTTCAAAGGCTTGCGTAATCCAAAGCCGTTCGTCTCTTCAATGAAGCTTGTCTTCTCCGAAGGACTTCGGGGTTCTTTTATAGGGGTATACCATATCGTAAGGGACATGGATACATCTCTGAGTAGGATTACACTTTCCTCAAACATCGGGATTGACTACCTAGTTTAAGGAGTCTCGGATACCTACGGGTGGTTTCCTTATGAACGTAGAGTCCTTCTGCAGGGTACACACCTTCCAGGGTAAGTAGGATACTCCATAGTCGTGGTGTATTTGTATACGGATACGGTCATCGCATACAGTAATTATCTACTAGTCATTGTCAAGTGGAAATACCTTGGTATATGTAACTAGGATCGCTTTCCCCTGAGTACGAACCGGTGCTCCTTGGTTTCTAAATCGGATGTGAGAATCTCATTAACCCTAAAAGAGCCTTGGGAAGTGTGAACATTCAGCTCTTTCTACAAAAAGCTAGATGTGGTTATGTCAGTAAGCATCTAGTTATTTATGGATTAACTACTAAATTAGGTCCTCAATCATTATCTTACCAGTTGTTGGTACACTTCTTGGTCTACGGGGTTTTTGTTGATCCTTTGACCCAAAAAGTCGGTAGTTGACCTCCCTCTCAACCAGTATGTAAACCATAATTAATGCTTTGCAAATACTGGTAACATGATGGGAGGCAAAAGGAGATTTTACTCTTAAGAACTCATGCTCCCATGTCATTTTGAGCCATCACAAAGTTTTCAAAAATTATGAGTAAATTGATAGACGCGGTATATGCTATAATGTATGAACCTGTAAAATTTGATCCAAAAGTGAAAATATATCTAAACTCCCTAAGTGGGTTTTGGTGGTTAATGATGCATGATTATGGGGTTAATGTGTGTATCAAGTATATCAAGAGGTTTTAGGTCCACAAGAGAAGTTCAATTGGTGTTGATGACCCCCTAAAAGTTGAAAAGAAGAAGCGACAAAGCTTCCATGAAGATTAGATCGCATTTTCCTAGAGTTTGGTGATTTGAAATATCACATTAAGTATAGGAAAACCCATATTATCAAGAGGGGTGCGCTAAAGGGTTGGAGAATATTTATCGTGTTCAAAATGCTCAACTAGGACCAACTTTCCTTATAGGTTCCACGAAAAATTCCTAAGAGAAAACATGAGTCTTTTAAGTGGCCAGAGTGTCCGGGGTTTTGGCTGAATTATCCAGGCAAGTAACAGAGAGTTGGTTTTTGACCGGAGTGCCTGCTGGAGTTTTCTCCCTTTCTTTTACCTCTCTAGAGCATCCGGACCATTTCCCGGAATGTCCGGGCAAGAGATCTCAGAGAAATCCAAGTGCTGGGCCGAAGTATTTGAGCTAGCCTCTAAGGTGTATCCGGACGCCTACCCCTCCAGAGTGTCTGGGGTTTTGTTCGGATACTCCGGGCTTCTGTCTATCCAAAGTGGCTGGGCAGTCTTTCTCCGGGGAAAAACAACCATTGGTTTTTGAATCTCGAATACTCTGGGGTTAACCTGAAAACTTCATACAGTTGTTTCCTAGTACCAACAGCTAGTTTTTGCGAGTGTGATACTTATACCCCCACTTTCCCTACCACTCGTAACTCTCTGCCAATCCATTACCTGCACTCAAGAAAGTTTCTCCACCTTCCTCAAGTCTCAAACCTTTGATTATTATGAGGATGATCTCAAGCGAGAGTGTGTTGAGATTAGTTGAGCATTAGAGCATCGAGTTCACCTCCAAGTTTTTCATCAAGCTTGTTACTCTTGGAGATTAGGGTCTCCTTGACGGCTAGGAGTGTTTGAGAGCTCCGAAGTAAGTAGTGGTGAGCCTCGAGAAGTTTGTGAAGGCTGAGATTTGCCCAATGTAGGATTCTCTCAAGGATCTGAATTTCGGCAGAAACTCCTCGGGTCTCTTTGTTTATTCTGTTCCGTTATTTAATTTCCGCAAGCTTTACTTTATTTGTGTATTTGTCGTGTTTGTGGTTATCTAGTATGTAGGTGTGCTCATATAGTTCTTAGATTAGACAATTATTAATACCACATTTTTGCAACAAAAAATTAAAATTAAGTAAAATTATTTAGTCGTATATCCATCCTCCTCTCTAGGCTAACATCTTATCTTTAAAAGAAATATCCGCTCTTGTCCTTAAATTTACAATAAGTCACAAATGGATATACATTTTGTTGAAATTTTTCAAGTTCACACGTTAGATCATATGCTACGTCCATTTCTTTTTTATATAATTTTTGTAGCTTCAGGGTAACTCAGGACGACATGAGAAAATGGGCTCTTCAGAGTAAAAGCAACCGTTCGGGGCTCTTGGTGACTTCTCAAGTAACGCGTGCTACGAAGTATCCGGCGTCTCCGACTATTCTAGTAACTAAGTGGGCCTGAGGACTACATATCGACAGAGTTCTAATTCAGTAGGCCTAATTAGTTGTTGTGCATAGGCCTCCTTCGTTATCAGGCCTCCATCATTTTAATGACAGAAGCCTGTCCATCCACGGTTCAGAAGTGATACCAGATTCCTTCCCTCAAAATAAAAATGAAGGCAGATTGGTTTCAGAAAGAATAAAATTGATGGCACATTCATCAGTTCATCCGCCACCAAGTTCTGATCCCTGCAGGAGCAGGTGGATAATCTGCGAGTTTTCTTCTAAACAAGCGTGCAACTGGTATAGAGACGTGCTTGGCAAACGAACGCCATTTTTCTTTTCTCCTCTTGTCGCCTCGTAGGTAGCACGTCCTCCGGCCACCGATAAAAACGCCGTGCCCAACTATCCCACGACGTCAAATCTGCATAGAAACCTGTTTCTAAAAAAAACTGCACAGAAACCTCAGCTTAATGAGGCTCGCCCGATGTGATGCCATCAAATTGGTTGACGTCCACCTCCAGTCTGAACTGACACGCTTATCTCTGAATTTTCGTCTGAAAACACTAGCTAGTCTCTGAATTGAGTAGCCACAAATGGCAAAACGTGAGGAAAGGTCACTAGTTCAGATTTCTAGACGCGCCATGTTCCTGGCTTCATAAACAGATGTCTCCTTCAGTTTTGTCCTTAGCTAGTTTGGTCTGAAACCTTAGGAGCAGACAGCGGAAAAACCTTAACCGCCTTCCATTGACCCGGCGCTGGCTCAGGTTAATCAGGTCCAAAACAGGTGTGCCCTGTTCCATTATGTCATCTCTGAAATCTCCGTGATGAACATGAAATTGCGTACAAAATGTTTGGTACAGCACTGAATTTTCTTCGTGTGTGTTACTAGAGACGCACGAGTTTGGTTTCTAGAAGAAGATAGGAGTACTGTAAAAGCCTGTAATTGCAGGACAGGAAGCAGAAAATCAACGGGTCGCCTGCCACACGGCACGTCCTGCATCGCGTCCCATTGCATAGCAGGTGGCCGAAAAGCACAACTGTTCATATTTACAGTATCCTCACTTACAAGTAACTAGTAGCAGTGTACATCACAAAGTAGAAGAACTCAACAAAAAATTGGCTACGAAGGAAATCTTCCTGACGCCTATGTATATATATCTTCAGGTTACACCTCACCTCCTAGTACTGGTTTACGGATCAGAACACAATGTCAGACGCTACACTGCTTAAGCCCTTTGGGTGTTTGATGGCCTCCTTTCAGCCTTGCCTGCATAAATTAGTAGTATTTTTCAGTTGGTGGTTCAGTAAAAAAGTTCTCTACTTTTCTCATCAGCAGAATGGCAGACTTTATTTTTTAGATAAAGACCGGAATGCCAGACTGACTGATCCATTTTTTGATGGATTAGCTAGAATAGGCATACTTTTGCCTTAACTATTCGGCAGCTAAGAGTTAATGATATGGAGATGGAATTGATTCCATAGGTCCTCTTAATTTCTCACCGAAAGCACAGGCGGCATATCGATATCATACACCCAACGAAATGCCTGGATTATTCTCAGGAATCACGCCTTGCGCTCGCACGGCAGGATCGTGCTTTCTGGTATGCTCATGGTAGCGACCAAGTACAATTGAATTTTTCGTCTCGTGAACGTAAAATTTTCAGCAAGAAGTGAGTGCAATTTGCAGAGGAGAGAGTACTCACAGCCTCGACGTCGATCCTGTAGACGAGCAGGCGCCGGCGCTCGCGGCAGCTGGTCCGGTACGCGACGGCGAGGTGCGCGGCCACGAGCGAGAGGGACAGCAGGAGCATGGGCTCCGGTCCGGCCGCGCCGCACGCCGTCGCCTTCCCGCTCTGCAGCAGCGCAGCGCGGCGCGGCAGCACGGCCGCGGCCTTGGCCAGCACGTAGGACACGGACCCCGCGGCGCTCGCCACGACCACCCACAGGTACGCGCCGCCTCCCCCGCACACCATGTACGCGCAGAGGATGAGCACGGCGCGCGCGGCGGAGACGGCGGGCAGGTCGACGAGGGACGACCGGAAGTCGAACGCCCGCGCCTGGTCGAGGACGGCCGACGCGAATGTCCGGTCCACGAGGTCCGCGCCGGCCCGGAGGTGCGCGGAGAGGAGCGCGGGCGGGAGGGCGAGGTCGAGGAGCACGACGAGCAGCGGCGGCGCGCAGACAAGCAGGAGCGAGGCGAGCATGGCGACGACGAAGAAGGCCGTCTTGGCCCACCGCCACGGCCGGGCCCACACCGGCTCCCCGGCAGCGTGCTTGTGCGCCAGCGCCAGCGCCAGCGGCAGCTTCTTCTCCATCTCCCTGCCCGCGCGGTGGCCGCGCCCAGCCGCCAACTGTCCCGCCGGCCAGCGGAACGCAGCCACGTACAGCGAGTGAGCGACGACGAGGACGGAAACGCTGTCGTGGGTAGTGGGTTCGGTGGCGATCGATCGATCGAGCTGGGGTGATCGGGCAGTGGGGTTCGGTGTGGGATTCTTTTAAGGGACGGCAAGGAGATCGAGCTGCGACGAGATGGCTTTAGTTTGCTTCGCCGCGTCGAGACTGGAGACTGACGGTTGAGGAGGACGTGACGTGGTGGACCGGGGGCGTGGTGACTTGGGCAGCAACGGCCTAAATAGAAGCGCGCGCGGGTAGCCGTGCTCGGCGGGTTCCGCGAGGGTGGGTGAGAGAGGCAGGTAACTGCGCGCGGAGACCACGATCCCGTGGGTTTTTACCGTGTCAGGAAGGCACGGAACCGGAACCAGATTTTCCATCCTAGTTGGACTCCTCGTCGTGGGTCTTCGGAAACTTGTGTGATTCCAAACTACTTGGCCGACCGGGGAATCGTCAGGGGTGATTCCAGACCGTACAAAAAGGTAGTTTCTCACTTCTCACCGATTGTAACAATAACACAAATGGCGTGGTACCATTGTGTAGGTGAAGAAATTATTCACCCCGTTTTGTCTCCACGTAGTTTTTGTTCAGAATTGCGAACTGATTAAAGCCGGCCGGTGCAGTCGCGGGGCAACACATGGCAGCCATGTGTGCACGCGTGCGTCACCCTGAGATGGACGTAGCCGAGCCAAACCACGAGATTCAGAGTCCGGACCAACACGATGGTATCACACAGATACCGCGATACGTACGCGAACACGCAAGAAGATACCAATCACATTCGGAAAACGTCGAGTTCAAACTTAAAAATGGCACGGCGCCGTCCAGGTCCGTGCTGTGCTCTTCTAGAACGGGAACTGCAGTCTGCAGGTGTACATGGCCTCATCAGCGCAGCGGCCATTGGAGGCGCCCCGGTAACCGCTAAGCGCTAACCGCAGCCAACTTAATAGTTATCCAACCTTCCAATGATCATTGATCAGCTAAGGCTCCTGACAATCTGTCATGGACACCTCCAACGCCAACGAATTGACGGCAGAAATAAATAAAGAAAGAAGACGAGAGACTGACAGACTTCTCTTGTTGTGTATACTATATCTGATTCTGATGACAACTGCCAGTTGAGAGGTTTTTTAGTTCCGATCTTCTGGAACTTGACGGTTTGGACTTTGGAGTTGGAGTCGCATTTGGATGGGTTTTTTGTTTTCCAGACGACTACTAATAACTAATTAAACACACACATCGCATCGTAGGCATCATTTATATGCTTGCTTAGGCCAGAAGATGGGCGGGTGGATAGAGCTGGCGCACGTACGGACGATCGATGTAGACGACGTTTTGATGCGCATAGAATTAGCTTTCCTCGTCTTGTTTTAGCCAGGGTGGCAGGGTTTGTACTTTCACGCCGAAAGGACGAGTCAGATAAGCTTCGATATCACAGAACCAAATCTTTTTCTAATGCGCCAGCTCGGGCTTTGGGAGTTATATTACGATTGTATTATAAAGGGGAAAATGATGTAAAAAAATGTTATAAAGGAGAACATGTACTGGAGACAGGCGAACAAAAGCGCAAGCAACACAAAAACAGGAAAAGCTAGAAAAAACGGAAGAAAGAAAAACAGAGAAGGGACGCCCAATGTCTAGCCAAGAATTACAAATGCAATTTGCTTGTACAGCGTGACTCTACGTTCAATTTTGCAATAATGTGAATCACGACTTCACGAGGGAGGAATATTTCCCCTACTCTAGCTAGCTAGAGATCAAACAGATTTTCGTTTTCTTTGTCGCGTTCGTACTAACTGAAAACGAAAGTAATGCAGTTCTGTTGTGTTGAGCAAGATTTTGCGAACACCAGCGTGGTGTCGGGACACATCTGACATCTTCCTCTCCTGAGTGAACGAAACGCCGGTCAGCAGTTGAAGGTTTGGTATAGCATGCAGCCGAAGCAGACCCCTGGCTCACACTCTGTCCATCTATGAGATCACATGTAGCCGCCATTTGGAGCTTGCTAGGGGCATGCATCAGCCGAATCAAATCTACTGACTAGTTGAGACATTCACTCGACTCACGTATAGTAAATAATAACCAAAGGGTGTGTGACGTGTGTCTGTATATATATAACACTCAACTAAATTTGTTTTTACCATCTTTCGCCCCTTTTTGAGGTACGATGAAAAAAGGGAGCGACTCCATGATACACGTTTACCACGAAATTACCCGGCGAGCATTCTTGTGTAGTGTTTTGGCCCAGTTGTTTTTTTCTCTTTCTCTAGTCACGTCTCTTTCAGCTGTTTCAGCGATTTCTTCTTCTTGTTTTCTTGTTGGACTGTTTACAGAATTCTTGTCTGGTTAGAACTAGGGCTCGATGTTTGTAGTTTCTAGAAGAAATTTCTAGAACTAGAGTTATATCCAAAGCCAGCTTTCGCGAGCAACAGGATATAGAGGTCAAATACTTGGTGGGAGACCAAACCTTAAATCCACTTTGAACTAGAGTTGCGTTCGCAGTTTCTCGGCGGGTTCTTTGACCACTATCTTTACGAGCAATGTGGGAAGAAAAGATGCCGTCAAAAATTAACGGTATACAATAACCGAGAAATATAGTATACAACTGTCAACAAGTTCAACCGATAACTACTAAAGAATGTAGCAAACAAATATGCTGTACGCACCTACCTACACTACTACAGAACAGCACATCCTGGACGGCACATCGCAGACGGTTACCACAGCCCGTCTAGGATAGCATACATTACAGACGGGCAGGAAAACGACACCGTCTGCGATAACTTTCGTCCGGACCCCAGCATCTTGGTTGATATGTCATCCCAGACGGTTCGTAGCCGACACGTCTGGAAAGACTCATCGCAGATGATTCGAGGTATAACCCGTCTGCGATGTAAGTAGTTATCGCAGACGGCTTGTAACCCAACCGTCTGCAATGATACATCAGAGACGGTCATTGATGGAACCGTCTGCGATGTCGCAATACATCGCAGACGCTCTTTTCTTCACCCGTTTGTGATTGTGCATCACAGGTGGTTGAAGTGACTAAACCGTCTGGAATGACTTCTCCAACTATATAACACAATCAGTTCTCACAGATCTATTAGGGTTTCCTAAGTCTATCGGGCTGGTGGCGGCGGCTGAGGCGATTTTGGGGGAGGAGAAGAAGATTGGAAGGAGCTAATTACTTTGGTGTGGCAATAGGTTAGTAGATTTGGTTATCTAGTTTGTTTAATTGCTCTCTAACCCTAGATCTAGTGCAATTATATTCTATTAGAAGATAATTTAGGGTTAATAGATGGATATGCATAGATGAATGGTTTATTAATTGTGGTTTAGATGTAATATATATGCATGCTTGGATGGCTCTTGCTTGGATGGTTTTGCGCATAATTGGACAAGTGAGAGAGAGCGATGAGTTTAATTTTTATTTTGAATCACATAGATAATTAATTAATCAACATATGTTTATATGTATGTCATAGTGTTGATGGATTGAAGATGGATGTATGATGCGAACCGTGTGAGCCCTGAGTATATCAGTGGCGTGAATGAATTTTTAAGAGCGGTTGAGGATGATATGTCGAGTAGGAAGTCTGGTCATGTGTGTTGTCCATGCTATGACTGCAAGAATGAGAAGATGTTGACGAACACGGCCCAGTTACAAGATCATTTGATCCGTAGGGGATTCGTAGCTGGTTATACAAATTGAATCCATCGTGGCGAACACATGGAGGGGAGCGATGAAGGAATGAGTGGTGAAGAGTTGAATCTGGAGGCTGATGTTGATTCTAAGTCTGATGAAGAGGATGCCGAGATGCGTACCAATGACAACGATCTCAAACAAATGCTGCGCGATGCTGAAGATAATGACCTTGGTGGTAGACAATACGAGAAATTTGTGGGTCTAATGGAGGACTCGGAGAGACAATTATACCATGGTTGCAAGGCAAAATATACCCGGCTGTCAGTTGTTCTGGAACTGCTCAAATTGAAGGCAAGCGGAGGTTGGTCTGACAAAAACTTTACTGCACTTTTGCAATTCCTGGCAGACATGCTTCCCGATGGGAACGAGTTGCCAAAAAGCACATACAAAGCGAAGAAAATTCTCTGTCCGCTAGGAATGGATGTACAAAGAATACATGCTTGCAAAAACGACTGCATCCTCTTCCGTAAAGAGTATGAGAATCTACATGTATGTTCGGTTTGTAAGACTTCCCGATACAAGAAGCGCAACAATGCTACGGACGATGACATCGAGGGCAATGAGGAGATGAACGGCATTCTGGCCAAGGTTGTATGGTATGTTCCTATCATTCCTCGCCTGAAGCGTCTGTTTACAAATACTGAATATGCAAAGAAAATGCGGTGGCACGCGGAGGGGTGTAAAGTTGATGATTTGATTAGGCACCCAGCGGACTCCATCCAGTAGAGAAACATTGACAGGAAATTCCCAAATTTTGGTGCAGATTCTAGAAATGTAAGGTTCGGGATGAGTACGGATGGAATAAATCCCTTTGGTAATATGAATAGTCGTCATAGCACTTGGCCTGTGGCTCTTTGTATGTACAACCTTTCTCCTTGGTTGTGCATGAAGAGGAAATACATCATGTTGGCTATGCTCATCGAAGGCCCGAAGCAACCCGGAAATGACATAGATACGTACCTGTCTTTAATGAAGGAGGATCTGGAAACATTGTGGCACGAAGGCGTGGAGACGTGGGATGCAGACAAGAGAGAGAACTTCACCCTACGAGGATTGCTATTTTGCACCATCAATAACTATCCTGCGTACGGTAACCTATCCGGCCAGAGTACTAAAGGAGCAACAGCTTGTGGTCAATACATGGAAGATACGGCCAGTTTGTACCTCAAGAAATCACACAAAACCGTATACATGCGGCACCGTAGGTTTTTGCGTCGAAATCATCCTTACTGCAAGTTGGTTGCTGAGTTCGACGGAACCATCGAGGAAGGATCGGCTCCACCTCATTTAACCGGGAGACAGGTATACGGAATGGTTAAAGTTGTTGACGTTGTTCTTGGAAAGGGCCGTAAATTAATGAAGGATTTGTGGAAAAAGAAATCAATATTTTGGGGTTTGCCTTACTGGAAAGAACTAGATGTTCGCCACTGTATCGACGTCATGCACGTAGAGAAGAACATGTTTGACAGCCTAATTGGCCTCTTGCTGAATATCCTTGATAAAACAAAGGACGGCGTGAAGGCACGACAAGACTATGTGAAACTGGACATCAGGCCTGAGTTAGCTCCTATAGAAACTGACAAAGGCAGAACCTTCCTCCCACCTGCATGTTACACACTCTCTAAAGCCGAGAAAATTGAGCTATGCCAGTGCTTGCATGATGTGAAAATTCCAAGCGGGTACTGCGCCAACATCAAGAAACTAGTTTCAATGCAGGAATTGAAATTAATTGGCATGAAGTCTCACGATTGTCGCGTTTTGATGACGCAGATACTTCCTATTGCTATTAGAGGGATTTTGCCTAGTGATGTCCGAGATACAATCATAATGCTATGTCAATTCTTCGACAGAATATCACAGAAAGCGATAAGTATACTTGAACTGGATGCTCTAGAGGCAAGGCTCGTGGTTGTCCTATGTCGCCTTGAGATGTACTTTCTCCCGTCATTTTTTGATATCATGCCGCACCTCATGACTCACCTAGTTAGAGAGATCAAAATGTGCGGTCCTATGTTCCTACGAAGCATGTACCCGTTCGAGAGATATATGGGAATTCTGAAGGGTTATGTACGAAATCGTTCGCGGCCTGAGGGAAGCATTGTGGAAGGTTATGCCACCGAAGAGGTTGTTGAGTTCTGTTTGGACTACATGCCGCATGTCAACCTGATAGGTCTACCTGAAGCACGACACGCGGGGAGGCTCCATGGTACCGGGGTCCTCGGAGCGAATTCCATCACTCCTGATCGGAACGATCATGCTCGAGCTCATTTCATGGTCTTGCAGCACATATCGGTGGTGTCGCCATACATCGATGAACACATGGTAATGCTACGACATCAAAATCCAAGAAAAAGCGAAGCGTGGATCAAGAAACAACATATGTCTCTATTCAACCAATGGTTCCAGGACCGGATCAGCACCACGTCGTTATCAGACGAAATGCTGACATGGTTGTCAAAGAAACCGTACTTTACAATCTGAACATACCAAGGATATGACTCATCGTACCGCTGTTCTGATAGGAGCTGGGTCATACTACCGCAACGATCATCGTGAAGGGCTCACTTTCAAAGGGAAGAAGCAAGTATTGTAACTAATTGATATTATTGTAACTAACTAATTGAAGCCATGCATTGCTGTGTATAAATTGCTGAGTTCGAGTA
This sequence comes from Stipa capillata, assembly GCA_019208055.1. Taxonomy (NCBI): domain Eukaryota; kingdom Viridiplantae; phylum Streptophyta; class Magnoliopsida; order Poales; family Poaceae; genus Stipa; species Stipa capillata. The sequence continues at coordinate 15,850 of JAGXJF010004173.1, forward strand.
TTTTGGAATATTTTGTTTGCTGTACATGTATACACTGCTGTAAATTTTCAGAGGGCATGCTAGCATTTCCTGAGGCTAGCCAAAATGCAGGTAGCACATAGCCCCTGAACAGACTCATCGCAGACGGCCGTCTGGGATAAATATCATCCGAGACGGGTATAACTAACTAACCCGTCTGGGATGAGTATGTTATCGCAGACGGGTAGGTCACTTAACCCGTCTGGGATGAGCTTACTTCATATACGATGACTTAGAAAAATTTCGGCACTCCGCGCCAATTCGCATTCCAAATCCCTAATTCCCCTCCTGCGCCACCTGTTTCCCGCGCCGCCGTTGCCCAAGCCCGTGCCGCCACCCATTTCGTGCCGCTGTCGGAAAAGGAGCCGAGCCCGCGCCGCCGTCGTCTCCACCACGCCGCCGCCGAAGAAGGAGCCGAGTCCGCTAGCCCTCCTCCCGCTGGTGGTGCAACTGGGGCAAACCAGTACCACTCGACCCCTTCACCTACTGGTGAGTGCTCCAATTTCCCCTCTCTTTCCCCAAATTCTAGGGTTTGCGTTGTTGATGAGTGCTAAAATCGTATGGCAGTGTGTATGTGAGATATACTGATCATGAATATTTTGTGTACAGCAAGACAAATATTGTTGTGTGATAAATGTGGAGAATTTTAGGATCATGTTATGTACTGAATGATTAGTAGGGTAATCGGCAGAGAATTGTATGCATGAGAATTGTAGAGATCATGTTGTGTATATGTATGGTTAGTAGGATTCATATTTGTTGTTGTATGCAGTGAGCAAGTTATTTGATCTTTCAAGTTGATTTCCTTGACAATCTGTGCAAATAAACACTTGATCCCCCTAGATTTCTATATGACCATATATTTCTATATGTCCATATACCATGATTTCTGATATGG
>JAGXJF010004175.1:0-76731 GCA_019208055.1 Stipa capillata
TTTTTTTCTTTTTTCTCTTTTTTTCTTCTTCTCTTTTTTTTCTTTATTTTTCTCTCTCTTTTTTTTCTTTTTTTCTTTTTCTCTCTTTTTTTTCCTTTCTCTTTTTTTTCTCTTTTTTTCTCTTTTTTTTTCTTCTTTTTCTTTTCTTTTTTTTCTTTTTTCTTTCTTTTTTTTTCTTGTTTTTTTCTCTTTTTCTTTTCTTTTTCTCTTTCTCTTTTTTTTTCTTTCTTTTTCTCTTTTTTCTCTCTTTTTTTCTCTCTTTTCTTTTTTCTCTCTTTTTCTTTTCTTCTTTTTTTTTCTTTTTCTCTCTTTTTTTTTCTTTTTTCTCTTTTTCTCTCTCTCTTTCTTTATTTCTCTTTTTCTCTCTTTTTTCTCTTTTTTCTCTCTTTTTTCTCTTTTCTTGTTTTCTTTTTTCTTTTTCTCTTGTTTTCTCTTTCTTTTCTTTTTCTTTTTTTCTTTTTCTTTCTTTTTTTTTGTCTCTTCTCTTCTTTTTCTCTTTTCTTTTCTTTTCTTTTTCTCTCTTTTTTCTCTCTTTTCTTTTTTTCTTTTCTTTTTCTTTTCTGTTTTTTTTCTTCTTTTTTTTTCATTTTCTTTTTTTTCTTTTTTCTTTTTTCTTCTTTTCTTTTCTTTTTCTTTTTTCTTCTTTTTTTTCCTTTTCTTTTCTTCCTTGTTTCTTTTCTTTTTTCCTTTTTTTTTCTTTCTCTTTTCTTTCTTTCTTCTTTGTTTTTCTTATTTCTTTTGTTTTGTTTTCTTTTTTCTCTTATCTTTTTCTTGTTTTTTTTCTTTATCTTTTTCTTTTTCTTTTCTTTTGGTTCTTGCTTTTTTCCTTTTTCTTTTTCTTTTCTTCTCTTTATCTTTTGTTCTTTATCTTGTTTTCTCGTTTCTTATCTTTTTCCTTTTTTTTCCTTTATTGTTTTTTCTTTTTCCTTCTTATTCTTTGGTTTCTTTTCTTTCTCTTCTTTTTTTTTTTCTCCTTTGTGTGCTTGATTCTGCCTGGTTAAAAAAGTCTTTGCAGCTGAGTTTAGTTTTTTCTCTTCTGAGTCTCAAGGTGCTTTCTTGCAACTGAGTTCTTTCTTCTCAGTTTCTCAACTTTGGCAAACCACGATGTTTTGTGGGCATGTTGTTTTTGATCCAACTTGACAAGGCCAGTTGGCATAAAACCTTGAATATCCCTAGTCTCGAGTGGAACACGGCATTTGCTCACAATTTGTGGCATTCCCACAAATCTGGCAAAGATTTTGTATGTGCTCATTGCCCTGCCATGTCGGCCTGAGCGCAAAAATTTGCTGCTGTTTTGCTCATCTGCCCTGCTGCATTTGCGCTGGAATCCTATAAAATTGCTTTTTGCTAAAAGTTGCTGCTCTATGCCCTATCTTGCTATGAGGGGTCGGCTTGAAGATTTTGCGGTTTTTCTGACTATGGCTTTGGCTTTGTTTGCTGCACTTGCTTGCTTTGGCTTGCAGCTGCGCGCATATTGTGCTGCTTTGCTTGCTTGCTTTGCCTTTTGCTAGCAGCTATTTCTGCTTTGACTGCCTATTGCTGGCATTTGCTATGCTGTGCTCCTGCTGTGCTAAGTTTGCTATGTCGCTTTGCATATGGCGATTTGCCTCTTGGGGTGGGGTGGGTGGTCTAATTGTCTCTGTGGCGTGCTAATAGTATGCTTGTAAAGCTGCTAGCTTAAGCCTAAAATAGCTGTGCTGCTTGCTTCAATTGCTGGCTACTTTTGCACTGCTACTTGTCTCTGCTGCTCTGCGTCTGAATCCCCCTTTCCACCAGCCCCCTCTCTCAAACACCTGTCAATCCAAATCATTAGACAGAAGCTGACCAATTGCAGCCTAATGAGAACCGCAATTCAATTTTTATTACCAGACACTACACATGGACACTAATAGGGTTCCCGCTTCCCTCGGGTCCGCTCAAGGTGAGTGAGAAGTGGTATGGTATCTTTGTCATAAGTTGATGACTAAACTCAGATACTACCTTACTTCCTTCCTTACCTTCTTTTCTGAGTGTTTTTCTCATGGAGCAACAATAATCTGAAACTTTTTGAGTTTGGGTTTCGATATTTGGTTTTTTTTTTGGAGCTTTTATGAATCTCTTTTTTTTCTTCCTCCATCTTTTATTTTCCTTCTACTCCTTTTCCTTTCTTTTCTATTCTGGGGGTTTCCTTTACGTTTTTTGTCTTATTACTTTTTCCTTTTATTTTCCCTTTTCCTTATCTAATCTTTCTTTATTCTCTCTCTTTCGTTGGTTGCTATTTTTCTCTCTTGTTTCTTTTTCCCTTTTCCTTTTCTTTTGGTGCTCTTGAAAGGTGTTCGATCTACCCAGTGATCAAATGGTTTTCAGAATTCAAGATGCCCCTCTTTTTATTTATAACATCTAAGGCCCTTTTCTTTTTCTTGCCTGATTCCCTGATACTACACGACTTTATGAAGAATATTAATAAAGAAAATTATATTTCAAACTAGAAAAATAGTCCGCCCACCCCCCTCCCCCCCGACCCACATCCCTCCCCCCCCCCGCCCCCCCGCACCCTCGGCCCCCCCGGCAAATCCCCCCGACACCTCCCGCGCATCAAGTCTTCCCCACCCCCAACCCAGGTCGAACACCATCCCCCCCTAGCCCCCTTCCACCCCCACCCCCCCCCGCACCCATTAGATATCCCACACCCCAAGCTCGCCAACCCCTCCTACTCCTTCACCCCCCCCCACCTCCCCCCCCCAGAACCATCGGCCCACCCCACCTCACCACTCCGCCCCGTCATGCCCCCATCGCCCCGCCCTTTCATCCCTCTCCCCCCCCAGCACCCCCCCCTCCCCCTAACCCCTACTTACCCGCCCCGCACCCCCCTCCCAACCGCCCACCACCCCACCAATTTCACCCTCCCCTCACCGACACCCCCCCTCCACAACAAAATGGCTTGTTCTGTGGACGTAGCAAGGAGCTCAGGACTTGTTAGTTGAAATGGGCTCCAACTCAGAACACTTACTTGATGATATGGCACACTCCTCCAGGACGCTCACTCCCACTCCCCAACCCCGGCGCTGCAAGGCTCCCCCCCCTCCCCGTTGTACTCACTCCTCTTCCTATGTTCCTGTCTCCCCCCAACCCCGCTGACTGGGAGGATGAGGAGGAGGGGCAGTGAGGTATCGTGCGTGAGGGGAGGCATGTGGAGAAGTGGTAAGCAGGTAAAGGGAGCAGCGGGGGGATGAAGGGGGGTAAGCAGTGAAGTGGGGGTGGAGAGAAATCAGGAGCAGAGAAGAAGGAAGGGTGGCTCAGGGAAGAGGAAGGAGAGGAAGGGAAAGGGAGGAGGTAAGGGAGAGAAGCGTAACAGAGGGCAAGGATTAGGGGAGGGAGAGGAAAAACACAATGTGGCTCTTACTAGCTATGTTGTTTGGGAATAAGCCAAATGTTTCTCCCACCAATAATGGGTTTTTTTTTTTTTTGTGCAAACGTTTTACCTCCTAAATAAGGGCTTCTTTACAAAGTTTGAGTCACGCACTTCTAATGGTATGTTGCTATGCTACCCTGGACACTCGAATGGATATCGTGAAACTAACACCATTATAGAGTCTTGTGATGTGACCTTTGATGAGGCTAGTCCAGCTAGACCCAATCTTTCAGGTTCTCCATAGGAGTCAGAGTCAATCTTTCAGGAGGAAGATGAGTTGGAGAGTGACGGTGCCCCCACTTCTCACGTGCAAGCTGTGGATCCTCTGGCTACCTCTTCGACTATAGCTGAGCGTTCTATGTCCACTACTTCCTCTTCGGTAGTGGTACCCACTTCATCGGCAGTTCAGCTCCCCACCTCTTCTTCAGCTGAGGTAGAGGCTGCCAAAAATTACTTCCACAAGAGCTCTGGATTTGATCGGGGGTCCTCAAAGCACTCAAAGGGATCACCCTTCAACACAAATAATCAGTGACATCTCTGAGCGTGTAACACACTCCAGATTCATTCCTTCCTCAGACTTGGCACATTATACTTTTGTTGCTTTTTTTGAGCCCAAAGATATATGTTATGCACTTTCTGATGATAGTTGGGTCAATGCCATGCATGAGGAATTAGAGAATTTTGAGAGGAACAAGGTTTGGTCACTTGTAGAATGTCCACTTGGTCACAATGTCATTGGGACCAAGTGGGTGTTTAAAAACAAGCAAAGTGAGGATGGTATTGTTGTTCGCAATAAGGCTAAACTTGTAGCTCAAGAGTTTAGTCAAATAGAAAGCTTTGATTTTGATGAAACATTTGCACCTGTTGCTCGCTTGGAGGCTATACGCATTTTGCTTGCATTTTCTGCTTCCAAGAGATTTAAGCTTTATTAGATGGATGTAAAAGTTCATTTCTAAATGGATTCATTGAAGAAGAAGTCTATGTGAAACAACCTATAGGATTTGAAAACCCTAAATACCCTAATCATGTGTACAAACTGTCTAAGACTCTCTATGGTCTTAAGCAAGCTTCTAGAGCTTGGTATGATAGACTTAAGAGCTTCTTGATTCAAAATGGTTTTGAAATGGGTAGAGTAGACAAGACCTTGTTTCTTCTTAGGCATGGTAATGACCTACTAATAGTGCAAATCTATGTGGATGACATAATCTTTGGTGGCTCATCTAATGTTCTTGTGTCCAAGTTTTCTGAGATGATGACCAGGGAATTTGAGATGTTCATGATGGGTGAGCTTCAATACTTCTTGGGGTTCCAAATTAAACAGACAAAGGAAGGCACTTTCGTTCAAGCCAAATACACCAAGGATCTCCTGAAGAAGTTCGAGATGAGCGATGCCAAGCCGCTTAATTCCCCGATGTCAACAGCCACATCTTTTGGTCCTAATGAAGAAGGAGAGGCAGTGGACCAGAAGGAATTCAGAAGCATGATTGGCTCACTCCTGTACTTGACAGCGACAAGACCTAACATCCAGTTCGCTGTCTGCTTGTGTGCGAGGTTCCAAGCCTCACCGAGAGACTCCCACCGGCAAGCTGTGTAGTGTATCATGAGGTACCTTCGATCATCCTTTGAGTATGGACTTTGGTATTCTTGCTCTTCTGTTCTTGGGATTCGGGGTTTTTCAGATGTAGATTTTGCCGGGTGTAAAATAGACCGCAAGAGCACTTCTGGTACTTGTCACTTTCTAGGCACTTCTCTTGTTTCATGGTCCTCTAGAAAACAATCATCTGTTACACAACCCACTGCTGAGGCTGAGTATGTTGCAGCTACAAGTAGTTGTAGTCAACTGCACCTTGCAGGATTTTATGTTGACCTTTGATAGTGTTCCACTTTTCTGTGATAACACTAGTGCTATTAACATTGCTAAGAACCTGGTGCAACACTCTAGAACCAAAACACATAGATGCGCGATTCCATTTTCTTAGAGATCATGTTGAGAAGAGTGACGTAGTGCTCCAGTTTGTTGATTCTGAAAATCAACTTGCGGACATTTTCACTAAGCCCTTAGACTCTACACGATTTTGTGCACTTAGAGGAGAATTGGGGATCATACATCCCCATGGGCTGGTGTGAGGGGGAGTTTTCCTTTTGTGCATCATATTGTAACACAGTGCATTATGCATCATTTGTGATATATCATGTGCACTTTGCATTTTCAAGAGCTTTGTTTATTATCCTTAATGTGACAATGACTACTTAGAGTTTGCTATATGCCAAGACTTGATTGTCTAGCTCATCTCTCCATGATTTGGCATGTGTGCTCAAGAATTTGCAAAGCTAGCTTAAATTGGACAAACAACTTGAACTAAATTCTTGATCTTTTGATGAGTTGCTCACTAGAGAATCCTCTATCTTTGAATCTCTTCATGAATCTAGTATTGCAACTATGATCTCTGTCTTGACTGGTCAAAGATAGAACTTCATGGTAATCTTAATAAGGACCGCTAGTGACTTGATATGCTTAGGCTTTTGTGGTTCGGGTTGGAGGATGCATATGTCATTAAGAGTCACTAGTTTTGCTCTACATGCTTGAAATCTACCATTTGCTAAAGTAAAGTGCTAAATCAAAGATGAACCACTCAAGACACTTGCTCGTGCAAGAGGTAGTGTTTTGGTTGTGGCTAGTCTAAATAATCATATGGAAACAGTATAAAAATTCTCAAGATGAGTCACTTAGGATACATCTTCGTGCAGGGGTGTTGTATTTTGCTTGTATCTAATACTTTTAAACATGTAATTGGTTAATCTAGCATGTGGTAGAGCATTTTGGTCCCAATCTTGATCGGTTGTCCTCCTAGTCTTGACTTGGCGCTAGGTTGTCATGCTTCACTCATGTTTAGATTTTTTGCTAGGATGACCACCTAGTTTGGAACTCATCATTAGTGAAATATTTAAATGTGCTATGAAATTAAGATGCTAGCTTCTTTTCTTGCTATATACATGTTTTTTTGGATTGAGGAGCTTTTCTGTGGCATATTAGCACCTTTTAATTCTCAAAGCTTGCTAAAAATTGAAAAATCAAAAAATTTCCATTCCACGTCATGCATACATGCTTATGCTTGATATTCATACACTGCATGGTCAAAGGGGGAGGCGTGAAGTCCCTTGATGACTATAGTGCCAAAGTGGGAGAGAAAGTTCATCATAATTTTGGCATATCCTTGCAAGATAGGCATGTGTATATATTTAATTTTGAGTAGAAATCAAATGCATAGGAGTGAGGGGGAGTTCTAGAGACATTATTTTTGCCTGAAGTTACATATTTGGATTTTTTACTCTTCAATATTCACTTGGCCTGGTGCTTGTTTTGTCTTTCCTTTGGCCAAGTGTGAATTCTTACAACATGTTGTTTCCAAAAATTTCCAAACCAACTCCAATTTGATTGATTTGAGATGTTGGTAATATATTCGTCAGGGGGAGATTGTAGAACCTAGATGGAGTTGTATTGCTTCTCTAGGTTTCAGATAATGAATACTTTGCCATAGAGTCTGTTATTGGAGTTGAATGTTAGGTTGTAAGAATTCAATGTTCATGCATGAAATGTGTATATCGGATGTTCCGGCATTCTGATCAGAACTTCCGATGTATTTCGGAAGATCCGATCTCGACTATGTTTTTAGCGCTCTAGAAAAATCGGAGTCTCCGATTTAATGATCGGTAAGTCCGATGTGTTTCAGATGTTCTGAGTTTGAATTTGGAGGTTTCTTCATCTCCGAAGCTCCGCATTTTTCCGGAAGCTCGAGGTCTTTGTGAACCAGATGGTCCGATGCAGTTTGGATGTTCCGAGGTTGATTTCAGAGGTTCAGACCTTCATCTCGGAAGCTCTGAGTTTTTCTGGAAGCTCCGAGGTCTGTGCGAACCGGATGTCTGAGGTAATTTGGAAGTTCCTTTGTTAAATCGGAATGTCTGAGCTTGGAGTCGGAGGCTCCGATTTCCATTTTCGGAGGCTCTGAGTTTCTGGACTCGACTTTTGTGAGTGCTCGATGGATTTCCAAATTGTATGTGTGGACTAGGAACTGAAGTCGGAGGCTCGGACTTTCAATTCCGGAGTGACCGAGTTCAGCATCTAGACTTGATTTTCAGATCGGTTTGGGAGAACCGGAGTTTCTGATCCAGGAACCGGATATTCCGATAGTGAAAAACCTTGACCACGTGCTTTCAGATGAATTTTTTCGGGAGCTCTGATTCCTCGGTCCAGAAGTTCCGATCCACATCGGAAGCTTCGATCCGGAAGTCAAAATTTCCAATTTTACAGAGAGTTCAGAAAGAGGGGTACTTCGGAACTTCCGGTAAGGTCGGAACTTCCGATATCTCTACTTTGGAACTTCCGATTTGTCTGGTTTTAGCTTCACTGATTTCGATTGCTTTTGTCGATGGTTTTCCGCTGCATTCTCTGATTAGAATACTTGCATTGTGTTCTTGTTTTCAGAAGAAAATTTTGAAATGACATTCACCCCCCTCTGTCGGAGGCCACTGATCCAACATATTTTTTTGAGGGATTTTAAAGGTATATATAGTTTATTGCAGAATCAAGTTAGTTATGTAGGGAGGGAGGCTCTACAAAACGTTGAGAAAAATTCTGAATGTTTAGAGCTTGGGATTTAATTAAGTTTCAAAAATAGCCCAAACTGCGGTTTGAATACCTTGTATATTTTGGATTGAAGATAACCATATAGTGCATGTGTGAGCTCGCATGTAAGCAATTATCTTCAGATAATCCATTGGAATTGTTCTGAGGGCTATTTATATGGGCCATGGTGTAAGGTTCGGTTATGCCTCAACTGTAGATTTAATTCCACTTGAAATTTTTGTAGTACACGCCACCTCATTACTTTGGGAATAGAGTTAGAATGTGTAAGGTGCCATAATAAGGTATTTGGTGTTCCTTGAGGCCAAGGAGGACGTGAGATCCTAGGACTAAGGTCTCATCTAAATTACTGAGAGAGGAACAAAATTAGGGTTTTTGGAATACTCATACTTGTGCTGTGTCTTGGTGCACACGATATTCGTAAGGGGTAGGGAAACATGGTTGCGAGGATCAAGATGATGAGGAAGAATAAGATCCTAGGGTCGAGCTAGGGTTGTGACCTGCTGCTTGGAAAACGGGAGTCTAGGGTTTGCGTATATGCGTATATATAAAAGCAGTATTTATGTGGATATACCTACATTAGGACACGGAGGAGTAGATGGTAAAAGATCATGGCATACGGGAGAGTTTCATGTCATATATATGTTTCCAATTTGCAAAAGTGTCATGGGGTACTTAGCTTCAGGTGCCGTTCAGATGCACCGACAAGACAGAAAGAGAGAAGGTGTCAAAGATGGGTTCATGGCAGAGTGTGCAAGAGCGAGTAGCCACGCACGGAGGCAAAGGCAAAGATCGAGAGACAAAGGAATAGACATTGCACCCTTGCTGGCGAGGGAGGACTGTTGGGGCCCGGAGCGTACCTGACTCAAGGTATGATATTTTGTCAAAGACCGAGAAACCGGGTAAGTCAAGCGCGCGCTTACCCCGTGCAACCTTCGTTAGGCGGTCCAACACCGAACCAGCACACATACGAATTTCGCCTGACACCTGGTCGTATGTCTCACTGCTGGTCCAACCGGCTAGAAACAAATATCATGCAATAAGTCAAATGCAATTCCAAAACACTCGGCAGGGAGCTAACACACGACCGTTGCCATGAGAACTACAATCACGAGAGGACCCCGACGCTCGTGTCCACACCTACCCCAATCAACCGAAGCTCATTGGTCGGTCACCCGAAGGCCCGACACTGTGTCCACACCCTGCCCACCGGCAGTCACATCACAGCTGGCGGGTCACTCAACTTATGATCACAAGACTCGCACAGAAGACTAATGCCAACTCTCTACCGCCTCTTCGTACACTTCAAACATACACGCACGTATGTACGAGGAGACGTTGTAGAAACAACTTCAAGTATCAGTTTACAAACTCTAAAGAAAGGTTTAAAACCGATAAATAGTACACATTCCTTAAGTTTGGGCAACTACTTAGTTTACACACAACGGACCCGAAGGTCTAAAGTACGGAGAGTAAACACAGCGGAAACATGAAATTTCAACCCTGAGATACAAGCTAGCATCTTGATAGACCCAGAATACCCATCATTGGTTCACAAGATCGAAAAGCCGAAGAGGTAACCAATCAAGCGTCATCCTAAAAGTATTTCGCCGAGGAGGGTTCACTTGTTCCTAAGCATGCAATAACGACTACCAATGAGTACAAACGTACTCGCAAGTCTTAGTAGTGCTTGGACATGAACATCAACAAGACAACAACATGGTTAAGGCAACACCCTATCATGCTAGTAATCATCGGATGAATATCGACACATGACAGCAGTCAATAAGAAGGTTTAAGCATCGATTAACAGAATTCATCATAACATGATAAGATCTAGCAGACCAACATCATATAACAAGCATTGGACTCAAGATAAAAACCTAAACGGGTTAACATCTACCAGTTCATGATAAGATCGACAGATCAACATCATCTAATCAGCAAGGAACTCAGATAAAACCCTAAACAGGTTAACATCTACTGTTTCATGTTTATTGGCCGCTCGACCACCCATAGGTGCTCTAATGGGCCCTCACATGGGGGTAGCGAGCCCTCATTGAGCGGTAACCAACCAGACGACACCTGGGGACCCTTTATGACCAATATTTACGTGCTTTAGGGAGCATCATGTGAGGATCGCTGCTGTAACCTCCAAGTTAATGCTCGACGTAGGGCTCAGAGCGACACCCAACAATGTTACAGCCCGTCCACACAACCATGCTCCACCGTCTCTTCTCACAATTATTAAGGTTCAAGTAGATAAGCAGCAGCTTAAAATTTGACATGATCATGAATACCAAAATCATTAAACATGATACAACATAGCAATAATCATGGCATACGATAATTAAAGCAATAGCCAATTGAAAGTAGCATGGCAATGTCGCAAGCTCAGCTTGCCTGGACCGAATTGATCCTCGGGCTCCTGAAAGTCGAGTGATTGAGGCTCCACTCCCTCGTCTCCAATTTCTATCGTAATGCAAGACGAAGGAGGGGACATGATAAAATTAATGCCAAGGTATGGTGAAATGATATGATAATGCATAGCACGTGACTTTAAGGAGTGACATGTTAATCGGAAGGGTTAGGCATACTGGTGGCATTAAGTATCGATTAGGGACTTTGGATTTGCAACTACAATACCTAGTATGAAGTTATATCGAACTTTACAGATTGCCAGCAATATAAATCTCTTATTATATTGGCTCATTTATAGCCGACGAGTAGGGTCCTCGAGCGTAGAGGTTGGTCTAGCCACAGGGTACATATGTTGGAAAATTAAATTGTCACTTCCTCCGACTAGAATCAAGTCACTCCCGACTAGATTCCATGGTTCCCGACTAGGTTCTAGTTGTCACCGACTAGTTCCCTACTCGTATGACTAGTTCCCTAGTCGTTACTGACTAGTTCTCTAATCATTACCTACCAGTGTCCTAATCATTACCGACTAGTTACCTAGTTGTTACCGACTAGTCTCCTAGTCATTACCAACTAGTTTCTACACGTTCCCATTTAGTTACTAAACATTACTTGTTATGTACTCGAGTAGGTTCGTGGAGGCTACCCGAGTAGTTTTCTGAATACCTGAGTACTTAAATGTTTTGGTGTTCTTCTGAGTTCATTGCTCTAGGTGCATGCGTGCGTGTCTAGGGGGGTAGCACAAGTTGCTATTCGGCAACGACACGCTACGAGGCGAGAACGGAGGAAATGGGGGGAGAACAGAATTCACCGCGAAGTTCGGCGAGGTGGGCGAGGTAGTAGGGAAGCGGAGTGGTGGTTGCAGTGGCGAAGGAGTTTGGTCGCCGACGTGGGGCGGAGGAATGGATAAGGCGACCAGAGGGGATCCCGAGGACACAGGCGAGCTCGTCGGCGTCCTCGGTTGGTTCGCCAGGGCTCCACGGGGCTAACTGAAAGGACCAGATGTCGCCTAGAGGGGGGTGAATAGGCAATTAAAACTTCTAATCAATTCTAGCCAAATACACACAGCGATACTAGCTAAATATATAATACAAGCAAAAGAAATAGCTACACACCCATATAACCCGACTACCCATGCTCCAAAGAAGGAAAACACAAAGCTAACCCTCCAACCCTCTAGACTTCTCCCCCATTGGCATCAAGTGCCAAAATGGAAGAAATCTAGACACCTCCCCAAAACCCATCTAGGACTCAGAAGGAGGAGGTTGAGGCGGAGCACTGGAAGACGAGTCACCACGGCGGCAACGAGAGTAAACAGGCGAACAGCTTCCTCAATGCTCTTGACGTGAAACCCAAGCTCTGACAGCTGTCCGGACATGGCAGTGAATCTGGAGTCAAAGTCTGCCCTAAACTCTGACTGAAACTACTGTATATCTGAACGTAGCTCTGTCTGGAACTGTCTCATGCCCATGCTCAGGTTCTCAAAATGTCCAAACCATGCTGCTCATGAACGGATCATAGAGCTGAGGTGGAACTCCATACTGGTAAGGTGCCTGATCTACAAATTGTGGCACAAATCCCTGAGGAGGAAACTGCCGCTGGTGCTGAGGCTCTCCATGGTCCTGCTAACCAAAATCCTGCTGTTGCTAGTGAGGATGTGCCTGAGCTACACCTAGAGCCTGCTGTGGATCCGCCACCATGTGGGGGTTGAAACACTGGCTGCCTCTCTCTTGGTGTGTAGAACCCAAAAGAAGTGATGAGAGGCCCTGCATAATCTGTCTCGGCTGAAATAATCTTCATAATGTAGGGAGCGTAGTAGATCAGCTTGTTTACATCTCCCATAGACAAAGCAATCTCTTCTAGCATGCAGTGCACAACATCAAACCTCACGCCCCTCATGATGTGATCAATAATGTTCCAAGCTGGAGGCCGAATCTCATCATTGTTGCCTCCCTAGGCACACACACTGCGCCTGACCAAGCGGTTCACTACATTGGGAATAGTGTAGAGACCGTCAACTCTACCAGCCCGAATGGGTCTCCCATGATGCTGATGGGGCCGGTAGTAGGCAAGCTGTCCATCCAAAGATAGGTGTTCCTCATCGTATTCTGCTGAACTCATCACCTGGGGGAAAACCTAAGATGTCCTCGATATGTGCCTTGGTGGTTGAATATTCATGGTGTCCTGTCATCCACCTGATCTAAGATCTGTCCGGGGCCACATAAAGAGTGGCATAGAAACTACCTGATGATATTCTTGTTGAAGCCCTGGGTCAAGGACACAAAAGCTGCAAGTCCAACATGCTGAAACAACTGGTGCAATCCATCATAATCTGGAATCTGATCAATGACGTCCCACTTGATTGGATTGTGCTGTGCAAACTTCCTCTCTGGTCCATATGCAAACTCATGAACATACTCCTGAAAGAGAGTGCAGAACTTGCGATCATTGGATGACTGAGCTCGCTCATATTGATTCACTTGCCTATAGATAGCAAAGTCTTCTGCAGTGAGAGTGGATAGATCAAAATTATCCATGTCATCTTCCATCTCATCATCCTCATCATTCTCAAGCTCATCCTCTGACACGCTTTGATCCTGACCTAACTGCTCAGAGACATTGTCACTCTCTACCTCTTCTTCGCTAGCCACTTCCTCCTCAACTAGATCTTCTACCATGACAGTTGCACGGGAGGTTTCTGCCCTTACAGACCCACGGGAGGCATGCTTCATTCTTGGAGGCATGATCACTGTCACACAAACCAAGAGAAGCATACATCAGGAGTAACAAGGAATGGTGAAGCCAAAGAAATCGACAGAGAAGCAAATGTGTTGTTGCTGTCAGTTTTCAGCAGAGGATCTGTGTTAGGCGGTTTAAACCGGCCATAGGGCGGTCAAACCGCCACAAAGGAGGTTAGACCGGCCACAGAGGCGGTTTAAACCGGCTGACATAGTAAACCTGCACAATTTTTTCGAATCTCACCAAGAAATTCAAACTTTTAGGCAACAAGGCAACAAGGAGGCATCACATAGTGCCCGATCTACTCACTTAACAATTTTCTCCCACTGATTTGAAGGATTGAACGAAGAATCCTCAAACCCTAACTTATTTGGGGAAAACTTGAAAATTGAAGCAATGTGAGTAGGGAGAGAGATTACCGGTGCAAGGAAATGGTGGGGAACGAGTGGAGAAGCTCCAAGATCACCCACGACACTGGGAATCAACACCTATCATCAAGAATCCACAAAGGATTTTGATGGGAGGAGAGGAGGGCCAAACCCTAGACCTTCAACACATGAAAGAATAGGGAGGAGAACCTCACCAGAGGGGAAGCCGGAGAGGGAGACGGCTGGAGACATGGTCGGACCGCCAGAGAGAAGAGAAGCTCCACCAAGGAGTTTTGAGGACGTCGGTTTGAGTTGGGAAAAATAGAACCCGAAGGAGAGGGCATATGAGGAGGAAGAACAAAAACCCGACTGCCTCGAAGAGAGCCGGTCTGACCAGACTAAACCCCGGTTTAAACCGCAGGCCTAAATTTCTAGGTCAGAGACCAGGGCCGGTCTTAGACCGGTTAAGCCGCGGTCAGACCACCCTACCCAGATTCTTCACAGAGAAGACTGGGCAAGAGAGAGGAAGGATGAGGTAAGGGTTATGGATTTGAGCACTCAGCTTGGAGACTTGTTTTTCATGTCACCAACTAGCAACAAATAATCATGGAGAGCTATAGTTGGTGATAATCCAAACAAAGAGATGATTCAATAAACTTCTTGAGATCATTGGAGCCCCAAGCACCTAAAATCTCACGTTCCAAATAAAACTCCAAAATGAATCAACTAATGGATGTTTATCGATTTGGGGCTTATATGAGTTTGTCATATCACATAATAGCTAGATAAGCGATGATATCAATATTATGTGACATTCCTCAAATATTCACATTTTCTTAGCTAATGATATGCACAAAACATAGCACTCCCCATAATGTGACATGCATTAATTTCTTCAAGAAACCAAATGAAGATTCAATTTAAGCACAAAACAAACTCATATGACTACATAATATGCATTCCATCATACTCATGCTATAAACACATTCTAGTCATACTAGATATTGCAATTTGATTGTACTAGAAAGCCTAAATTCCTTATTCATGCGAGAAACAAAACCTACACATGCTAGGGCTAGTAACCTTTAATATAGATATGATAAAAGCAGGTTACCACTAGGAGAAACATTGAATTGATGTTTTTCGGTATTCCACATGACTTGACACTAGTTGAGAATATGATGAATTCTTCATCTCCATAGAATAGCCAAGTCTCCAATGTCTTCCATTTTACCTATTGATCAAGTTTGGACTTGTTGGTCCTAACAAAGTTGGGTCCTAGGAAATTAGTCACAATAGGCTTGGTCACCCAAAGGGCCCTTCCTTTCTTCAAGCCACTTGGAGTTCCAACATATTTGGCAAACACATTGCCAATCTTATCCTTTCTAAGCGAATAGAGTTTATTAACGATTGGAGGCTTAGAAGAGATACCTTTGGGACATGATGAGGATATGTGTCCCTTCTCACGGCATGTATAGCAAGTCTTGCCACCTTGCCTCTTCTCTTGAGGCTTCTCACCATGATGGCTATTTGCTTGACCCCTTGTCTCATGTGATATTGACTTAGCTTGGGGCTTCTCTTTTTGTTGCTTGCCACCTTGGTGAGAGCTTGCTTGAGCATTGAAGATGAATGAGCTTCATCCACCATGGGCCTCTTGCCTTGTTGCTTTTCGCTCAAGATCTCCTTCTTCTTCAAAGGGCAATCCCTCACATGATGTCCCTCCTTCTTACATTTGAAGCAAGTGATGGTAGCCGAAGGAATGACTTGACCTTGACCCTTCTCCTTAGTGTTTGTGGACTTCTTGTGATTGGATTTGAATCCAAGTCCTTGAGTATCATGTGGGTGCCTTTGGTCACTTAGGATCTCGTTGAGGGTTGTCTTCCCTTTGAAACACTTAGTCAAATCTTCTTTCAAAGAGTTGACTTGATCCTTGAGCTCTTTTAGTTCCTCTATAATGTTAGCATCAACAAGAGTACTAGAGGATATTGAATCATTTTTGTTAGAGCAATAAGGTTTTGGAAGTAATTCATCACAAGATTTATTATCATTATGAATGGATGAACTACTAGAACTAGCACATGGCAATATATCATTTTGAGTAATAATAGTGCTAGTGTTCAAATGAGGTGCACTTGATGTTACCTTCGTAATTTTCGCCTCATGAGCTAATTTTAGTTCATCATGGGAGATTACAAGATTCTTATGTATGCTTAAAAGCTTTTCATGATTTCTTTGTAATTCCCCATGATTACTAGTTAGCTTTGTAAGTTGAACTTTAAGCTCAACATTTTCCTTCATAATTGATGCTTCACATGATGTAGAGTTAGTAGCACAAGCATCATCATTAGAAGAACTAGTGGACTTGTCTTTAGATATATAATTGCATTTAGGACATTGTTTCTCTAAATCTACTAGAGACATGACATTGTTCTTTTCAAGCAAAGATGCATGATCACTTTTAAGTTTGTTAAGAACAATAGTCAAATTATCATGAGATTCTTTTAATTCATCATGCTCAATAGTTAAAACTCTTAACTCTTTAATTTTATCAATAACCATGTCTTCTTGTTTATCTAGAGTCTTATATTGTTCATTTATGGTTGAGTCTTGAGCTTCTATAGTTGATACTAGTTGAGTGATTTTAGACATTGTATCTTTGTTTAAAGAACTCAAGAACTTAGCATCTAGCAAGTTATCCTCGCCATCAGTATCTAGATCACTAATATCATTCAGAATTGCTAGTGAGGGTTTCTTGGAGGATGATACCTTAGTACCTTTTGCCATGAGGCATATGATGGCCTCGGATTGAGATGATGAGCATTTTGGAGAGAGGGATCTTCAAGTCCAATGCTTGAACAATCCACGGCAAAGTGTCCACGTTCTCGACATGTGTAGCATCTTTTGTGCTCATAGGACCTTCTCCTAGGTGGCACCCTTTTCTTAATCCTTTTATTAGGCCTTCCACCTTTTCCATGTGCCATGTATATATCGGTTTCCCCTACAAGATTAGGCATGCAAGAACGAGAGGAAATCGATGCAAGTGAACATAGCAAAACAAGCATATCATCATTTTGACTAGGCAATTTAATCCTAGATGACATGCTAGAGCAATTACATGAAAGAAACTCATTCTTCCAAAAATTGCAATTTTCCTTAAGCTTATCAATAACGAGCAAGGCATCCTTAAGCCCACAATATATATCATTTTGGGTTGGCTTAAGAACATTGTCACACATGCTATCATTACTCACCATATCGTTACCTTGTGTGTCAAAACACGTTGGTGAGGGTGATGAAGATGTGGAGGTGGCGGTGGCGCGCTCGAAGGTGGAGACAATTGTGTGCTCTTCAAGATATGATGATGAAGTAGAGCATCCCTCAATTGAATCCTCCAAGAGAAGATCATCCTCATCATAATTGAACCCATTAAATCTTTCTTCAAGTGTGCTCCAAATTATGTGAGCGTCCTCAAGAGGCATGATCGACTCCATCACCTCAATATTCAAAGCATCGAATATGGCATTAGTAGCTTGAGCATTGAGATGTAGGTTTTTCTCTTCCTCAATTGATAGGACATTATCCCAATCGCTTGGAGGAGAAAAACTCACATCTACAACTCGCTCGAATTGGGGAACCATGTCCCGAAATCTATTTAGCATGCGAGTTCTCCATATATAATAATTTATGCCATCTAGTAGAAGAGGATCAATGTGCACAAAATTATTAATCGACATCTTTACTCTCTAAGCGGTGAAGCCCTAAAAGAGAGACTCGGCTCTGATACCAATTGAAAGGACCAAGATGTCGCCTAGAGGGGGTGAATGGGCAATTAAAACTTCTAATCAATTCTAGCCAATTTAAATGTGGAATTAAACTATTGGCTATGAGCAAGATTATCCCCCACTAGAACTTGGTTTAACTAGTGCGCAAGCAACCTAATCAAGTGTATAAGATTTCAAGGCTAGGTTGATTAACAAACAATACTATATGGCAAGCAATTCAATTCTATACAAGATATACATTATAGCAAGAATGAATTGCAAGAATGAAATGCGATATGTAAAGGAGATAAGGGACAAACGATGTATGACCCGGAGTTCGAATATCCACCGATATCCTACGTCTCCGTTTGAGGACCCGATCACACTTGATCAAGTTGGGCTTCCTCTCAAGCCACTTCCTCTCGAGGACTCTTCGGAGTCTCCTTGACCACTACGGCTAGCTCCTTCCTCTACTCCCGGAGATTGCGAGCTCCAAAACCACTTCACAATTTCTCAGGCCTCTTCACAATCTTCACGAAGAGATCACCGAGCTCACAACCACCAAGCCATTAGGAGCCGGTGGCCTCCAAGAGTAACAAACTCCCGGACACGCGCTCGAACACATCGACGCCGAATGCTCAACACGATGCAACTAATGCACACGCTAAGTGCAACCGATGCACAAACTCTTCCTCACACCTCAATCTAGCAACACATGCACTTGAGGACTTTAGAGAGGGTAGGAGCAAGAGGAGAGGATCAACAAATGACCCAAGAGGCAGCAGCAACCATCCCCCACGGGCTAGGGTGGGTATAAATACCCAAACCCCCAAAAACTAGCCGTTGGATGGTTTCTGTGATAAGGCCGGTCAGACCGCCTTATAGGGCCGGTCAGACCGCCCTTACTCCAACGGCTATAAAACTAGCCGTTGAACCTCCTGACACACAGGAAAACAGCCAGGCTGGTCAGACCGCTGAAAGTGCATCCAGTCCCAAGGAGAGTGGAAGGATGATTATCTAGCCCCAAGGTTTGGTTTTGATGGTTAATGGCAACCCTCACCTGTATCTAACGTTTACAACAAGTGTGAACAGGAGTTTAGATGAACAGGTGATCGATCAAGACAACATCTGACTGATGATGAGGTCAAAAAAGAGCAAGGAACCGTGAAGGTCAGAAGGGTTAGCTGAGCTAGTCTCCTGAGGCTCAGTTGCGAGGAAGCCGAGGCTGTGCTCGAGGGCAAGCGAGGTGATGGTGGCTTGATGGAGTTCAAGGGACCATGACTGCAAGCTGGATAAGACCTAGAGGAGCTAGGAAGCTAGTGGATCTGCGTCAAGGGGTTCGCTGTGCGTCTTCAAAGGGCTGTCATCTTCAGTTGTTAGCTTGGAACCAGTGCCAAGATTCTGAGCGAGCTGGTCAGTGGCAGTGGTGAGTCCATTGTCCTCCTGAATCAGTTTAAGGCTTGTAGTGAGCCGGCCTGTGTTGTGCTCAGGTGCTGCCTGAGGCAACCGAGTCCACCTGAGTTTGGCATCTGAGACTCAGGTGGGTAGCTCAGCCGTGGCTAGTAGGTTACCAAGTGTATGTTAGCTGAGTCTCAGATAGGTTTGTCTGGTGGCTCTTTGTCTGACGTGGCATGAGGGTAACGGCTAGCTGCCAGGGACTCTATAAATAGGGAATCCGGGGAGGTTTCGACCTCAACCTTTACCTATACCATAGAAAGCACCCTGCTGTTGGAAGAGAGAGCTCTTAGTCTCCGAGAGAGCGTTGCCTGCGTGCATCCACCGTGAGAGAGAGTTGCTTTACATCTTGAGTGCTTCAGAACTGAGAGAGTTCATGGTACTGGTTCCTCCAAGAGACTGAGAGAGCTCTTGGTTGTTCGTCTGCTCCAAGACCGGGAAGTTGGAGTCGTTGGTGAGCAAGCCAAGTCTTGTGTGGCTGCCTCCAAGTGTTTGTGAAGGCGATTTGGGTCTGCCTGTCTTGCTGCGGTGAGATCAAAGGATTCCACACAAGATAAGTGAACGAGGAAAGAGCACGGTTCAGTGCCGGCTGTGAAAGCAGCTTCCTCAACGGAGACGTACCACTTTGCATAGAGTGGGAACTTCGGTAAAAACAAATCTCTGTGTCTACTTGTTCGTTTGCATGATTTGTTTTTACTGTGTAGATATATATAGAACACTCTCTGCTGCACACAACTGAGTTTCCCACCTGAGACTCAGTTGACACACAACTGAACTGCCTATCTGATGCACACAACTGAGTCACGCACCTGAGACTCAGTTGACACTCTCTAGTCTTTGTTTTTCCTGCATGTTATCTGAGTTATCTGCCTGAGTGTCAGCTGCCTGTTTCAGTTGCCTGTACCTAGCTAGGATTGACCTATTTAATTTAAGTAAAGCCCATTAGGTCTAGAATTTTATAGAGCCGACCTATCACCCCCCCTCTAGTCGACTCCTGAGATCCTTTCAACCGCCTCACAAGGCCGGTCAGACCGCCCTTACTGATCCAACACAAAATCGGACCTTCGATCCAAAGTCGGATACTCTGACTTTTCCAGAGCACTTAAAACATGGGCGACTTCGGAACTTTTGGGAATATCGGAGTACCCGGAAAATCATGTCCAGAACCTCCGACATCATCGGAATATCCGATATTCATATCGAACTTCCGAAGTCCCAGAGAAAAGACTCAAAAACCACTAGCCTGACTTGGCCCGGTTAGACCGCCCTCTGGGCCGGTCAGACCACCCTTCCCTGGAAAGCACTTCCAGACCAGTTCTTGGAGCCTCCGATAACATATCTCGGAACCTCCAAGAAGGCAACCTACAGGAACAGAAGCGGATCCCGGAGCCTCCGGAAATCCCGGAACCTCCAAGATGAACAACTCGGAGTGTCAAGGCCTAGCGGTCTGACCGGCCCTAGCCCTGCCCTAGAAAGCACTTCTAGAGCTAGATCTTGGAGCCTCTGAGAACACATCTCGGAACCTCCGAGAAGGCACAGACTAGAGCTAGAACCTGGGTTCTAGCACCCTCGACACAACAAGAGCATGACGACATGCAACATATTCAAAGGTTGAGCACTCGACATACGATGTGGACAAGCTAAACATCTGATAGCCCCTCTTAATAGTATGGCTATCTAACCTATAATCCGGTCTCTCTCCAAGCACCTAGAGACCGGTAAAATAGGAAAACTTAGTCTAGACATACCTTTGCCTTGAGCAATCCCGTCGGATTCGATGAACGCATCATCCAAATCCCAACGCTTCTTATTGCTCTTCTAAGCTTGTCACCAACTCCACTTGAGCATGATGACGATCTTCATCCTTGCTCCCTACCTCGATCCTCTCTCGATCTTCGGAGGCTTGATGAAGTCCAAATAATAGCTCCACATGCACCAAGTATAGGAGGCTTTCTTTTCACATCGTCTTCATCAGCCACCACTAAGGCTTAAACCGCAAGCATCAAGTTCATGAGTTTTCACCGCGCTCGTCTTCTATTTGGCACATTTGAATATCTCGGTTCAACTCTTGCCACATTATGAACCTAACCCCGACTCACTCTCAAACACATAGCATGTGGGTTAGTCCATAAACCTAAATTGACAATCTGATACCTTAGTCACTTGGTCCATTGATCGCAAGTGACAAAGTCTTCTTTGCTTGATTATCAACTTTCTTAAATCCAACTCATGGATTTTTTCTTGTTCTTCTCTTAGCTTAACTCATGAGCTTCGCATACCTCGATCATCTTTGAGTTCACTCCTTGAACTACAATCTTGATTATCTAAGATCTTCTTCTCTCTAACTTCTTCTTGATCACATGAGCATCACCTAGAACTCATTGATCTTGATGCATTTTTTTGATCTCATGGCATTCCTCAATGAATCCATGCTTTATCAACCATTGCATCATCTATGGAACAACCTTCAAACAATTCTCACATAATTGTTAGTCCATAGGTATTGTCATTAATTACCAAAACACACTTGGGGGCTAGATGAACCTTACTAACCCGAGAAGGCTGCGGGTCGATGACGAGGGCGGAGGTTGGGAAGAAAAGCTTGCCGGAGACGGGGCTTCACCAGCGAGGAGCACGGGTGGTGCCTCGATGCTGCTGGCGGAGGCGGCGGATCTACAGGAGGAGGACGAGTTTAGAGGTGGCGAGAACAGGGTCGGGAAGAACGGAAGGTAGGGAAGAAAGGCTCGCCGGAGCCGATGAGAAGGAGGTCGGTGGTGTGCTCTGGCGGTGTGAGCTCGATGACGAGGGCGAGGTCTTCGATGGGTACCCCGAAGGGGAGAGGGCAATGGTGATGAAAAATGGATGAAGGAGAGGACGCTGGGCATTTAAGAGGGGAGTGGGAAACGGTCGGGGCGGAGCCCCCGATGGTGGTAGAGGTCACGGTGGCTGGGCAGGCAGCCGCGACGTGGAAGAAGACCCCCTGCCAGCTGGCTCGAGCTGGTTGGGAGGATAAGGGATTTCTTTTATTTTTATTATGTTTCTTTTATTAATTCAGTTGAGGTGATTTTGTTAATGAAGAAGGGTTCAGATGTGTTTAGAAAAATTTATGAAAATTCGCAGAGGCCTTATCTCAACTAGTGAGCTTCTGTGAAAATTTCAGGGCAAACAAAAATATTTTTGATCATATTTCATCCAAATTTTTGATTTTACCCCAAATTGGGTTTGAACTGCAACTAGGGCTTCTAAGCTTCCAAAAATTGTGAAATTCATACTGGAGTTGAATATCATATGCTTTAGCCTAGATATGAAATTTCATGGCATTTGGTGGACGAAAACCCCGTGAGATAATATAATTACAGTTCTACCATTCAGACGATTTGGATGGTTTTGAGCAGATTCAAAAATGGTTTTTGTTCCAGACTTTTGTAGTTCATCCTAGGTTGAGAGTCAAGGTATTTTGCAAGTTGTTAGGGAGGAGTTGTTGGTGGTGGTGAGTTTAAGTTCAGTTTTTTTGAAAGGAACACGAAGCATTCCATTATATAACAACGCTGGACAAGTCACCAGCAATAGCAGCGTTTACAAAGTTTGGGAACTGATCAAACCAAGTCTCAGACCTACCATCTCCCAGTTTTGCGCCATGAGCTGCTAAGCCATGGGCAACCATATTACATAAACGAGAACATGATCTAATAGATACATCAGTGAAGCCCGCTTGCATCTGAAATTTAATATCTGTAAAAATAGCACCTAAAGATGATAGATCGTAATCTGAAGAATTTAGCGCGTTCCTCAGCTGAATAGAATCAGTTTCCACAATTACTCGGCTACACCCCATCTGGATGGCCACGTTTATGGCATGAGACATTGCTAAAGCCTCAGAATGAAATGCATTCGACACACATTCCAGATTACCCGCACCTGCAGCCTTTGCTAAACCGCAGTCATCTCTGATGACAAAACCCCCAGCCCCCAGAATTCGATTCCTCCAGGAATGCACCATCCGTATTAATTTTTAGTATGCCTGGTGGAGGCCTGGTCCAGCTCACCTCTAATTGATGTCTTTATCTTACCTCTGCATGCAGTCCAGTGCATTCACACAAGGCAAAAATAGCAATCTAACATGCTCCAGCTGAGCTTTCCTCCACACTTCCTTCACCTTCTTACATTTGATAAAACAATGTCCACCATCCTCATCCAGACGAAGGCAAACTGGGCAGCGGGTGTCTACTTGCATACCTCTATATTGGAGCTTCATGCGCAAAGGCAGACTGTTTGTAGCCAGACGCCATAAGAAGTGGAGGATCTTCTTTGGGAGGGGAATCGACCATAGCTTCATCCAATTGACACCGCCTGTTTCTTCATCTGCACTTGAAGAGGATGTTAGACCTGCCGAGGATTCACGAGCTGCATTATCCACAGCAACTCTATATGCAGATTTTACTGAAAAAATACCTTTATTGTCATAGTGCCAAGCTATAAAATCATCATGATGCTCATGGATTGGAATTTGTAAAATGGTATCTGCATCTTGAGGAAGGAAAGCTTGCTTTATTAGGTCTGCATCCCATTTATTTGTGACAGGATCCAAAAGGTCACTTACTTTGGTTATACTGTTCCTGCCCCTATGGGTAATAACTCTCCTAGTGGTTCCTCTCGGGATCCAAGGGTCAGTCCAGATATCAATATTATTGCCACTGCCAACTCTCCATATGATCCCCTTCTTGAGTAGGTCTACCCCTTTTAAGATACTACGCCAAGTATATGAGATACCAGCCTTGGGTCTGGCTTGCAGAATTGAACCCTTTGGGTAGTAACGTGCTGACAACACCTGGGCACATAATGAAGTCGGGTTTTGGATAAGTCTCCATGCCTGTCTGGCTAGCAAGGCAAGGTTGAAAGCATGGAGATCCCTAAATCCCAATCCTCCGGTTCTCTTTGTCTTCGTCAACTTCTTCCAGCTGACCCAGTGAATCTTATTCTCCTTATCCATTTGACTCCACCAATATCTATTAATCATAGCACTCAGCTCATCGCACAAAGATTTGGTTAGGTCAAAGCAGGCCATGGAGTACACCGGGATAGCTTGAGCTACTGCTTTAATGAGGATTTCTTTACCACCTTTTGAGAGGAGTTTTTCCTTCCATCCTTGGATCTTCTTCCAAACTCTCTCTTTAATATGACCAAATATTCTTGCTCTGGCCTTTCCTACATAAGACGGCACGCCCAAGTACTTTGATGACAACCCCTCTGAAGAGATTTGTAGAATACTTCTCATTTCCTCCTTCAACTCTTGATTTGTGTTTGCACTAAACAGGATTGATGATTTATCTTTATTAACCACTTGTCCCGAAGAGGCTTCATAAGTATTCAGGATTCAATTGATTTCATGAGCGCTATCAGCCTTAGCTTCCATGAGTAGCAATGAATCATCAGCAAAGAGCAAATGATTTACACTAGGAGCTTTCCGGCAAATCCTGATTCCTTTTATTGACCCTCTCATCTTAGCTTCATATAGCATGGAGGAAAACCCCTCTGCACAAATAAGGAACAGGTATGGAGAGAGTGGGTCTCCTTGACGTAGTCCTCTTTGAGGTGTGATCATATCCGTTATTTCGTGATTTACTTTAATCTGGTACTTGACAGTTGACACACAATTTATAACCAGATTGACCCAGTTCCTGTTAAAACCCAGTCTATGCATCATGTCCCTTAAGAAGTTCCACTCTACACGGTCGTAGGCTTTGCTCATGTCCAGCTTAATAGCCGCATATCCTGATAAGCCTTTCCTTCTTTTCCGTAGAAAATGTGATAACTCATATGCCAACAGGATGTTATCTGAAATTAATCTCCCAGGCACAAAGGCACTCTGGTTAGGGGAGATGATGTCAGGGAGAATTACTTTGAGCCTGTTGGTAATTACCTTAGAGACCAACTTATATACCACATTGCATAGACTGATCGGTCTTAAGTCCTTTAAACTCGTTGGGTTAGCGTTCTTCGGGATTAACACTATCAGTGTGTCATTCCATCCATCAGGCATTTCACCCCCTCTCAGTATCTGAAGAACTTCTTAGTAACCTGACTTCCAACAGTTTGCCAGAACCTTTTGAAAAAAATGGCCGGCATACCGTCAGGTCCCGGGCTTTAAGGTCACCAATGCTGTCCAAGGCTTTTTCTACCTCCTCTTCTGTGTAATCAGCACATAACATGTCATTCATCTCCTCTGTCACTCTTGGCTATACTGTGAGCAAAATCTGTTCACTATCATTCTGGCCGTGGAGGAGAAAATGCTAAAGAAGTAGTTCGTAATATGTTCTTTCAAAGGCTCTTCCCCCTCCACCCAAGCCTCGTCTTCTCTTTTCATTCTCTTGATAGTATTCCTTTTCTTCCTCTCAGAAGCAAAGGCATGAAAAAAGGATGTGTTCTTATCCTGGGCTGCAGCCATTTAACATGGGCTCGCTGTTCCAGTGTATGTCTTGTTGATGTTCTAAGCGGTCCAGCTTCTCTCTTAGAAAGTGCTCTCTCTTGATCCTTTCCTGGTTAATGTCACCCTTGCGCACCTCCTCTAGTTCCTTCTTCAAGTTTTGATTCTTCTCCCAAGGTCTCCTAGAATATTGACATCCCATTCCTTTAGCTCCCTAGCTACCTTGCGCAACATCTCCTGAGTATTACAGTCACCTCGTAAATTAGCATTATCCCAAGCATTAGTGACACATGTTCACAATCCTCTTCCTGTAGCCATATGGGCCTCAAATCTGAAACTGTGGGCCTTCCTTCTAAAAACCTTGTCCTTTCAGGTTCATCTGTCTGAATAGTTACAGGTCTGTGATCTGAGTGGTATGGCTCTCCGTTCAGGACTTTGAAGTGAGGGAACCTGCACACCAGCTTCTCGAACCCACAGCTCTATCAGTCTTTCTTTAACAAAGCGAGTCGCATTCCAACTGTGATTGCGCCACGTATACATGTCCCCTTCATAGCCCAGATCCCTCAAACCACAATCTGCCAGGGCCGTTCTAAAATTTTCCATTTGACTCTGTGGTCGAGCTGGACCCCCCTCTTCTCATGGCTAAACATGATCTCATTGAAGTCGCCGGCACATAACCAAGGGAGGTTAAGTTGTTGATTGAGAATACGCAGCAAACTCCAAGTAATCCTCCTTTTGTCGGTTGCCGGTTCTCCATAGATACCCGTGAAGCGCATTTGAAACCATCTTTTTCCACTACTATTGCATCAATGTGATATTAGAGTAGTTGTGCAGCACCAGCTTTAAATATTTTTTCCATAACAATGCCAATCCTCCACCCCTTCCATCACAGTCCCTTACCATCATGTTTCCCATCCCTATCATCCATTTGAATTCTCCATTCTCCTCTTATCCAATTTTGTTTCAGATAAGAAGAGGATGTCGGGGTCCACTGCTGTCTGGAGGTCCAAAAGTCCTCTCACTGCCGGGCCGTTCCCCAACCCCCGGCAGTTCCACACCGAAATTCTCATTTTGACTCGCCAGCTGTCCCAGCAGCCCGGCGTTCACAATTTCTGAGATGGTGTAACCTTCGTTCTCTTCACCCCCATCAACCTCCATCTTAGCTTTTCTTTGTTGATTCTATCCCTCATCCACATCCATTAGATCAAACCCTCCTCTTCTTGGAGTCTGTCATATTCAATTGGCTTCCCTGGCCTCCGTCCTTCCTCTCGATACGCCTGAAAGTGCCTTATTTTGTGCTTTTGCCTGACTTCTGCACTTTATTTTCTATATTGTTCTGACCCTTCTCCTTCTATGCACCAACAGATCCTTCAGAGGGCCTTCTGAAACATGGATAGCTTTTGAAGAATTACTAGTCTTATCTTCAGCTTTACTCTGAGCCATTTCTGATTTTTGTTTCTTTCTGGGAAGCTTCCACCAATCTTCATTGAAAACAAGTCCCTTCCTCTCTATTATTTCCTTATCTTCATGTTGTTTGAGCTTGAGAGGGGCTGTCACTTCTTTTGATTCACCCTTCCCCGGGTACCTCCTCGTCCTCTGTGCTCGGCACACTCCTTCGCCAAGATGGTCCATCACTCCCCTGTCCACTACCCTTGCTGCCAGCACTGTTACTTGTCCAGAATTTGCCCTTGTCACTTGAGCCTCTGCTCTTTTCTTCACTTGAACTCCCTTTGTAAGTAATTGCCCGAAGCCATGGCCCAAACTGACGAGACCCGTTCTTTGGATCTAGATGGGCAAGACTTTTTGGTATGTCCAATGACTCCACAGCTATAACAGAAGTCAGGAAGGTACTCATAAGTAAAGGATATAATCTTTTCCCCTTTTCCTTCTTCACTTCCCACTTCTCTTCTTCCTCATGGTACCCCCCCAAGAGACATTTCATTTGCCAGTCCCTGCTCCTCATCATCCTCAATAAAAGAGGTTATAAACCTCATAAGTGGGGACTGTGATATCTAATCTTACTTTAATTCACATGAATACTCCATTGAGTCACCATTTACGTCCGGATCCACCTCGATTACTTTCCCAATTTGTTCTCCTATCAACATTCCAGTTTCTTCACTCATCATCCCAATTGGGATGCCGTAAGCTCTAATCCAGATAGGAATTGTGTTGAAACAATAATAATCTATGGTCTTACTCGGGACAAAGTCCTCCATTACTAGCAGATCATTGTTTAAACCTCCAGGGACCAGCATCTAAGGCCTTTACCTTGTCAGCTTGTGGTGAAAAGTGAAGAGAAAACGATTCCTGCCTAGATCTTTGCAGTCTACACCAAGAAGGGGACTCCAGACTCCCCCCAACAATTTTCCCACATGTTCTGCCCTAGCCATTCTGTCCGAAAGCAATTTTCCTACTGCCAAAAAATTTATTTACCTGCGAGGAACATGCCTGCTTCTTGCCGATCCTAATCCCTTTCTTCTCCGCTTCAGAGAGCTGCAGGTCCTTGAGTTTACCCTGAACTCCTTCCAGAAAAGCGGACTTGGGTCTCCCATTGTAGCTTCAGACTGCCGGGGTTTACCCCAGCGCGAGACACTCCCCTGTACACCACCAGAGCAACAGCTGCGGAGAGACTGGGAGGCGAAAACCAGGTTGAGGGTGGGGGAGAAAGCAAGCGCGTGCTGAGCGAGAAGAAATTTAGGCGGGGATTTGAGAGATCTATGGATTTTGGTGGAGATTGCAGACGGCAGAGATCGCCGACGAGAACGCGCACTAAAGTCACTAGGAAGTCGCCAGAACCAGCGAGGAAAACCGTCACGTGCGGACGGACTCAGCCCCTTAAGTTCAGTTAGTTTGGAGAAGAAGGTTGGTTTGCTAGGTGAGATGCTATGAGTGCATATTTAGATGCTTACAAAAGTTGTTTACACATTTAGGCTGTTACAGAGACGAAACAAGAGTAGAAGATTTTTTTTGTTTTGCGTTGCATTAGGGTTTAGTACAAGCATATTTCGAACAAGGAGTTTTAATCAGGTGTGTTCTAGTTGGCATTACTAGCAAAAGTTTTTGCAAGCTCTGATTTTGGGTTATTAGAAAACAGGGTGTTACAGGTAGCACGGAATCACCCTTCGAAGCAGGTTAGTCAAATAAACTGTTATGGTGAAGAGATACAGCTAGATGAGGCTAACTTTGAAACACCTCTATATGTGGTTTTTGGAGCGGTAAAATAGTTTGATTAGGAAATAGTAAAGGAACCACTTAGTTTTATTCAACCACTTAGTTTTATTCTTTACGAAAGAGCTTAGTAGTATGGCCACCAGAGTCACTCTAATATATGCGCTTCCAAGAGCACATGGTAAACGCAGTGCTTGTGTGTCATGTAATATCAATATGTGATAAGTTTAGTTAAGAATATGCTTGAGATAGAAATGGTGTATACATCATTGTTGCCATCAACAAGATAGACATGCGGTAAAGGTAAGTAAATAAATGGAACATACATGAAAATATTAGGTAAGTAAATAAATAGAACATACGTGAAAACATCAAGAAATATGATATTACACTAATTAAATAATTTAATCATGATATGGCTAATAATAAAATGATGAGATGATAAATATGACAACATAGTGAATTCTATAGTACGATCTCTATTCATCTTAAATCTTAGCTATATCGCTGTGCCGTAATGTGGCTGTTGGCCGCGACGTACGGCATGCTTTATGCACACGTGCCGTCACTTGTACAGCTGTACGCGGGCAAGTAAGCACTACTACATACGTACACACACATCTTCGTGTGGTGCTCTCTTCATTTCTCGTTTGATGCTCAAGAGAGGGGACAAAGTAACTGGGCAGTACGTAAACGTATCACAAGATCTGGCACGAGAGGCCGCCAAATCAAACATCGGAGAAACCTACAACCGTAAACATTTTGAAACTTTACATCGCAAAAAAGAAAAACAATTTGGCCACTTCGCATTTGGAGAAAATCCCACAACAGACACCACGGTCAAACACTCGGACTACACGGTAGGCGATGTAACAATATTGGTCGTGGCACTGTGTAATAGTATTTCCTTATGCTGCTTTTGTTTGAGTCTGTGAGTAACTTGCACGTATTTAATATCTCTCTCTTTCATTGTCCACTATATATATAGACTAAGGTAGCAATGAATCTAAAAAAAATTAATGTAAAATAACTATGCATATTCCTAGTAGACCAATACTACGACCATTTAACTATTTTCAAAATATTTAAATAGAGACATAGATTGAAAACATTGCAATAACACTATGCTGTTGATATTCTCAATGGACAAATATTTTGAAATGGATTATCCCGAGGCCAAGGATAGATATAGTGAAACATAAGGAGTAGTATTCTAATGGCATGATTTCTTTATGAGAAAAGTAGCTCGGTGCCCCACGCAATTGCATGGGAGACGTCTTTAATCATCTTTAAACTTTTAGACTTCAGTAAGTGTGTATCATACTATTTGTAATAACACCATATTACGACCAGATGTGTTGTTTATACATGATAGTAGAACTAAAGTTTGGATCGCCAAGTCGATCGTTGGTTTATACGTTAGACGGCAAGTCGCTTGTACGTGATATTATATCAGTACGTGGAATTAAAGTTCGGATGGCGAGCTGGTCGGCCGTGTAGTCGTTGTATTGAGCCGATAGGTTGTTTGTATATGATATTAGATCACGTGGAAGTAAAGTCCAGATCATGATCTAGCTGATCATTTGTATGTGATACTATATCAAAATGTGGAGTTAAATTTCAGAACGCTAATTGTTGGTATTAGAACACCACGCCAACTTAAAAGCTCGAGTAGCTTTTTTCTATATGAGGTGTAAAATTATAATTAGATTTTGGTCATACAATTGATAGTTGAATTTAGTTTTGGTCCCTAAACTCTAAAACCAAACAAACTTGACCCTCTATTACCAAAACCGGATAAATTTGGTCTCTCCTCCCACTCAAAACAGTTTGATTGATGACATGGCGGTGGTTTTGCACACGTGGCAGCATAAGAAACCTAGAAAAAATTCAAACATTTTTAAAATGTCCAGAAAAAGGGAAATTATTAGATAATTTATTTGAAAATAAGGAAAATGTTTCCAAAAATAGAAATTTTGATGAAAAATTATTGAAAAATACATAAATTTTGAAAAAGTGGAAAGAAATTTTGAAAGAGGAAAAAAAATAGAAAGCATGGTGATTTTTTTATGAATTTCAAAATTATTTGCGTGTTTTCTCGAATCCATGATTTTCCATAATATATTTGTATTATTTTCCCTTTTTTAAGTTTCCAAATTTCCCTTTTTAACCCTAGATTTTTAGTTACTTTTATGGAATATTTCTATTTGTTCTAATTTTTTTATTTTCCCAACTTTTCTATGTTTTGAAAATGAATTTTCAGATTTTTGAAAATTTATTATTTTTAATCTTTAAAAACGTTCTGGTTCTTTTATGCTCACTTGGCTACTATGTGTGCAAAACTACCACCGTATCACCGATCAAGCCGCTTTGAGTGGGATGAGGAACCAAACTTATCTAGCTTTAAAAGTTAAGGGTCAAATTTGTCTAGTTTTGGAGTTTAGAGACCAAAAAATTATTCAACCAATAGTCGAGGGACCAAAAATGGACTTTTCCTTATAATTGTGTACCGATCATGGACCATTAATAATTAAGGTACGTTAGATCAATAGTCGAATAATGTTTAGGTACAGTTATGAAGATCTATCGATTGCGGTCCACTAATAATAAAGTTCTACCAAGGACGGATGATGTTTAGGTGTAATTATAAAAATGTATTGGTTATGTACATTATGAGAATCTATCGAATGTTTAGGTACAATTATAAAAATCTATTTGGGTATGGTTATGATGATCTATCAATTGTAATTATTTATAACAGTTATGAAGATCTATCAACTGCTGATATATTTAGTTACAGTCATGAATCTATCTGTTGTGGTCTACTAATAAAAAGAGGGTCCACCAGATTTATTGCCAGATGTTTTGCTTTTTTATGAGATGTGAGATTTTCTAACACTATCTTTTTTTGGTTAACCTGTCATATACTTTAATATATAATAGATATATATAGATTTTTCTATTACTAGTAAACAAAACTACAGTGAGACACTACAGGTTTTTGTGGGAGTGTGTATGAAAATGTGGGTTGTAATTTATGACCGAGAAGAGCTAGCTTCCGGATCAAATTAAAAAACTAAGCAAGAAAAAATATTTATTTTAAAAAATAAAAGAAAGAAAAGAATAAGCAAGAAAAGAAAAGAAAACACATGAGTATTGTTTAATTTCACTGGACAAGAGGGCGCTTAATGTATGGTCAAGGATGCAGTCACTTCCTAACAACTATTGTAGCGTTGTTGGAAGAGACCCCATGACTAGGCAACCTCCCTCTAGCCTCTTTCTCTCCTTCTATCCCCTTTCATCATAGCTATGGTTCCCTTCTTCATCTCCGATGCTCGCTAGCGAGCGTGGGGCGCCGTTTGTAGTCCTGGAGAGTAAACATTTTCTTTTTCTGAAAGAACAACTTTCAGAAATTAGAAAGCTAACTTTCAACCATCTAAACTTTTGAAAAATCATGGATGAGGTTTTAAAATTTTGACATTGAACTTTCAACACTTCAGGTGAGATTTTGGAAAATCTAGATCCGTGCTTTCAACATAAAAAATCGTCAGTTTTCAATTAATCAGATTAGAGCTTTCAACTCACGAAAATTGACTCCCCAAAGATCCAGTTCACAGATTTCAACTTAAAAAGCCACAAATTTCAACGCTAAAAAAAATTGAACTCCAAACCTAAGTTTTGAGATTTAGCATACTCCAACTCTTTCTATCTTGTTTTACAGCGGCAAGGTAAGGTCATGATGTCATGACGATAGTGTAAAAGTGCTAGAGCACGGAAGCCGCGATATGCGGCAACGACGAGAAACTAGCGGAAGCAGGCTTGATGAGAGGAGTGAAGAGGCCGCATCTCTCTTGATGTTGTCGTGCTTATTGTCTCTCCAGTGAAGCAGAGATAGCGCATCTATCACGTCGAAGAAAATACGAGGGATAGAACGATAAGGGTAAGGGTTTTTTCAAGTAAGGAAAAAGAGAGCCGTAGACACAGTAAGTATCCTGCGATTTTACTCGATGAACACGTTTCTTCCCGGTGGGCCCTGCAGGTGGGACTTACAGGTGGGTTGGCCGTGGAGACTCGCTTTACCGAGATGTTCTTTCTCTCCAATAGTTGCGAGCGAGATGTTCCTTTTCTCTCTTTCTTGCCCTTTTGGCCCGCACAACTATGCAAGTCACATCGCAAATCGCCGTCCCATCCCATGCACGCAAACCGCACGGGTGCAGAGCCAGCCACCTGCCCGAGTTCCCAGAAAATAAACAGCCAGCCTGTCTACGCGCGCCATGCGTCGACGCAAATTCCATGGGCCGGCCGGCACCGCATGACGGCCGGCGTTGTCCTCTGCCCGTCTGCTCTGCTCTGCGCACTGTTTCTCAACACAGCAACACGCAGCGCGATCGTATGTCCGGCAGTATATGACACGCGTGTTTCGTTCCACCCGGGCTCATGCTTTCGTGATAAGATCACAGTTCTTTTTCTTCTCTCTCTCGGTGACCAGTAGGTTAGTAGACTAGCAGAGCATGATATGCTTCGCACCACCTGATCTACAGGAATATTTTGCCACGAAACTGCGCTAGGGCATGCACAGTGCAAGAGTCCTCTGAAGACTGAAAGAGTCCATGTCATTGTAAGGTTCTATTTGGTTCAGCGTTATATGTTTAACACACTAAATGCTAGTGGGTTAGCTATGTTAGTTTGACCCAATCAAAACATTGTAACTCTGGTGGCAAATATGCGTCTGATTAGCGGTGTCCATAAGATTATTCACGATTTCATGGTGCCCCTAGGCAAATGCTACGCAGATACAGTGTCCTATACTTGCAGACAGAATCCTGGAAAAGCTTACAGTGTCCTATACCTCCAAAACTTGCATGTGCATGTGAAAAAACAGTACTACTATTAGCATCTAAACAGCCGAAACACTTTTCACATGTCAGAAAATAGAGAATGAATTTTTACCAACCGGATGGATATCCATCCAATATTCAAAATACAATTTTTTATTTTAGAATTCGTAAAAGAATTTAATTTTTTTTGGATGTACATCATACTGTAACATACGGATTTGTAAAATTTGTTAAAATTATGCTCATATGCATCTTGTAAAAAAAGATAAATAAGTGCCTGTTGAATAGTGAATACTGTACATGTTTGAAACTGCACTAATTTATCTTATTTTGTATATGATGTATGTAATCATATTTTCACATTAAATTTAAGCATGATGTACATTCACAAGAAATTTTAAATTTTCTTACTACTTTTTAAAACGAAAAAAAATTACATTTCGAATATTAGGTGGACGTCGAAAACTTGCTGTTTACCCTTTTCAGAAAAGAAAGCATGTAGTTTACGCGTAAATTCATCGCATTTGCAGCAGAAATTAGCGGCGCTAGAATTAATCTTCAGCAGCAAGGCAGTAGAGTAGCAGCAGCAGAAGCAGCAGAGCATCAGAAATAAACAAGGCAAACCTCCCAGCTCGGACACGTTGGCCTGGCACTGGGCACTGGCACGCCAACAACGAGGAAACGATTGAACCACCTCGCGTCGCAGCTCCCCCACTTTTTCCTTTTCTTTTTTCCTTCCTCCCCTTGGTCGCTCTCATCTCACCGCGCACACGCAGCGACGCATTTCCGTTCTCCGCCTCCACCTCCCTCCCCCCTCGATCTCTCCTCCTCCTCCCACGACCAACGACCTCCCCATGCGCCTCTAGCCCCGCGCCATGCAGCCCACCCCCGCGTCGCCGGAGGACAACCCACCGCCTCCGCCGCAGCCCGAGGCCGTGCCCTCGCCCACAGAGGAGGTGGCCCACGCGGATGCGGAGGTGAAGAAAGAGGAGGAGGAGGCGCCGGCCGCAGCGGAGGAAGCGCCGGCAGAGCGAGAGGAGGATGAGGAAGACAGGGTGAAGGAGGAGAGGAGGGGCAGGGGGAGGAAGAGAGGGAGGAGGGGCGGCGCGGCCCGGGGGGTGGTCATGGTGAAGCGGGAGCTGCTCGCGCGGTGCATGATGTGCCCGCTCTGCGACCGCCTCCTTCGCGACGCCACCACCGTCTCCGAGTGCCTCCACACATGTGAGTTCCCCCTCCTCTGCCTCCGCCGTGAAGCTCCGCCCTTCTAGCTGCTACGATTCGGTTCTCTCCGACTCCTGTCGCGCCTGATCTGACGCGTCCCGCGTGCACGTACGGCGGCTCTGGGACGTGGGATTCGGTTTGCCCGCTGGCTCCTACGGCTACCGGCGTGGCTCTGGGACGTGGGCGGTGGTGCGTTCGACCGCGTTGACGCCTCGCAGGCTGGGATTTCGCTTAATTTAGAGCTTGCCGTGCTTGGCTTCGAGTTCATGTAGAGTCAGGCCGCTGCTGGGATTCTCCCTGCCGGGTGCATCGCTTGCTCTGTTTTACGTGTGTTCGGGTTTTCGGTACGCGTGGTGGAAATGTCGGGTTATTAATTTGCATGGATGTTATCTGAATCTTAAACCTGCGTCGTCGGTTGCTGATAGTTCCGCGGGATCTGTTTGCTGAGCTATTTTGGAAGATGAGATTTACTACTGGTCTTCCTTAAGTTCGGTTGCTCCAGCTTAAATGCTTGACATGATGCCTCATTAAGGCTTGATTGGCTATTATTTGTTTTCGGGACATAGAAATGTCAGGTTGGCATAAATTTGGTCTTTTAGCGCGTAAGCTAGCCTCTAATTGGGAATCAAGACAATGCCACATGTAATTTTTCGGTTCTCGATTTGGACGGAAGCTGCTGCTTGGAGCTGCAATACGAACTGTTCAGCATCATTGGGAACATGAGTTGTGTCAGCTGACTGTATTGGCTTCGCCTGAGACATTGGGACTCTTGAAATGCTTGTAATATTCTTCGATGCTGAGTTTCTTTATAACTTTGTCTCTGCTTATTCCGGGGCTAACTAGAAATAAGTGATGCCTATTCAGCATGGAATCTGTTAGTGTTATCTCTACTGTCTTGAGTGTCCTTTGGTATCTTCTGAGTTCCTTCTGCAGCATTTCTGTTGTTTGTTCTTTCCTGGGGTAACCTTGTACTTATTTCTATTGTTTATTCTATTGTATGTTTTACAAGTAGGTTTCTGACCCTATCCCTAACTACAAAGCTCAGCGTACAACAGAGTAATAGAAGTACTGGGAAAACATGTTTCGTATCTTGACTTCATTTGCTACTAAAACAATATCTTTCAATGTTCATGATTTCATAGCTGTAATATTTGCATTCTGATGCAGTTTGCAGAAAGTGTATATATGCAAAGTTTAATGATGAGGAGGTAGAATCCTGCCCTGTATGTAAAATTGATCTTGGCTGCACTCCAGTTGAGAAGCTTAGGTATATTTATCCTCATGACTATGTACTTACACTTTATACACTTTGTTTGTTGCTGTAGATCTGCTATGCTTTGGTACTTCAATTTTGACTTACTGTTAACTTTTCCGGATTTTAATCATAATATAACTTTCCACTGAATATGGTACATGCAGAGCTTAGCAGTTCGATTCAAATCTTCGTCATATATAGCAAAAAAAATAGACAAAATAGGAAAGAACACACCCGAATGAATCGTCGGAATGTTGCATCTTTTTTTTTGCTGGGAGAAATGTTACATTCTGAAGGACTTAGTAACTTTTGAGAAGTCCGATGGACACATAGATTTGTAGCTCTTCCCACATTAAAGAATGTTAGATCCTAGTGAGTAAAGTTCTCAGCAATATACAGCAAACCAATTTATATGAATGAAGACTGTAATAGACCAATGCTGCTCGCTTGAGTTGTATGCCTTCTATGCTGTGGATATGTAATTTGGAATAGAGACTCCCACTTCTCGTAATACTCTAAAAGAAAACTTAATCTTTTTTTCTTCTTTGCTTTCCAGTGTCTTTTGACTGCACTAATGCCACTTTTTCTCTCACTTGACTGTATTCATAGCCTGTGAAATTGTTGGTTGATGTCAAGTTCACTGATAGCCTGTCAAACCGCATTTGTTATATTTACCGTGAAATATGTGGCACCCAAAATGCACCTAAACTAGTTTTGTGAGAACCTAATTGTATGCCTTCTTTTGATGGAAAATAAATAATTTGTACTTTCGTCTATGTGATTTTGCAATGGTACATTGGTACCTTATGCCTTTCTTACACTCGTTTTTCTACATTTTCTATATTCAGAGCTGATCACAGTCTGCAAGATGTAAGATCAAAACTCTTCCCGTTGAAAAGAAAGAAGATTAAGGCTGAAGAAGTTGCAGCCCCAATTTCACTTCCCAATAAAAGGAAAGAGAGATCTATCTCTTCATTAGTGGTCAATACACCTAAATTAACACCGACAGGCTTGACTGGACGGTGGACAAGAGCAGTTACAAGGAAAGCTGCTGCTTTGCGTGGCCTTGGTCCTACTATTGACAATCCTGTGAAAAAGGAAAGCGATATTGGTGACAAGCATGGTCATAGTTCAAGCTTGCCTGCTAATTTAGGCAAAGTCCCACAAACAAGAAGACAGGTAAACAAACCACACCTTAGCATCTCCATGCTAGTTGCATTTGAGTTAGCTGTGGAATGTGCATACTAAATATGCAAAACTACAGTAGGTCAATATCTAGAAGAATGCACGTACCAACAGTAACCTGATCCTGCTTTCTGCAGATATCGTCAAATGCAGAGGCATCAACAATTCCTCCAATAAAGATACTGAGGATGATAATAAAGAGATGGCAGATAATGCTGAGCTCTGGAGACCTTTAAATTGTTTGGTAGAAGCTGCAAACAGAACAAAGTCCTTTAGGTCAAGCTCACAGAGTCCAGTTGTCAAGCGAGAGCAACTTAATGACTCCCCCAGTAGTACATATGCTAACAAAACAAAGCCTAGAGAGGATCTGCAGAAATCCAAATTTGAGGATGACAATAAAGATGTTCCTGTGCCACCAGTGATGCTAAAAAGAAAAGTTCAAGGGACTGGACGGAGAAGGAGAGCACTTCGAGCTCCAGCCAATGGAAAGCCTGATGCTGCACTTACGCAGAACGAAAAGAAATTCAGCTCCATATGGTTTTCGTTGGTTGCCTCATTTGAACAGTAAGCATCGTCAGTTTGTCATACTATCAGTGTCACTGTTTTAAAATTCAGAAGAAGCAACGGTTTGCACATGCTTTTATCTTATGTTCTTCTTGTGTGCTAATTATTTTCAGGAAAGGAGACCCGCCTTTACCACAGATACCTTCGCACTATTTGCGAGTAAAGTGAGCTCATATTTTACTCAGCTTTTCTTGAGATCCAAGAATAGTCTGGTTAAATTGATTTTCTAGATCTGACCTTTACATCAAATCTAGTTTGGATTTATATACTGGATTATCAGTAGATAGATACAAGCACAATGCTCAAGAGATAAAAATTAAGAATGTCCATTTCCAAGGAACAAAAAGAGTAGGATACTTCCACTAAAACAATATTTTGAATTTTGCTACTGAAATATGGGATATTGCAGTAATATTTTTTCCGCCATACCTTGATTGACTTCATTTATATACATGTTGACTGCTTGACAGTGGAATACAACTATAACCTCCAAAACTAGCACAATTTTGACTTGTGCTTGTAAATTTGATGTCCCTGCTATAAATTTATAGTAGCGTCGAGTAACTCAGATTCAATTGCATAACAAGTGTGTGTGTGTGTGTGTGTTATTCCGTAACTTTATATCCTGTGAGAGTTCCGATTGTGGCTAATGCACGGACTGCTTTACAATAGAGATGGAAATGTACCTGCTTCGTCCATCCAAAAGTACCTTATGCAGAAGCTTTGTCTCCCAAGTGAGTCTGAGGTAACAGTCTTATCTGTCTCATGTATTATGCACACTACTGTTTATGCGCAATTGGAATTTATCTTTTGTGTTACGAAATATCTATAAATGACTGAGATTTGAAGTAGCAGCTTCTTTTGACAACCTTGTATTCTGACTTGCCTCGTTACTGCTATCTGTTTTCCTTTACGGGCCACTTTTTGCAATTTGAGCAGTAAATTACACTTACCAAAATCCATGTTACGTTGATGATTGGCAGTGAATTCATAAACTTCTAGCTGCTGTCTACATGCTTTGATGGAATATCCCGAGCAATGATAACACTTGAAGCTGTCGGTTTTCTATTCTTTTTTAAATTGCCACATTACATATTACACCGCATAGTGCATATAGTCTCATACTCTCACTACATGTGATATTTTTATGATAATAGTAAATACCTTTATCCCCTGCATCGTTATCTTCCAAAAACATTTTGCACCAGGAAATGCCGCTCCAATTGTTTGAACTCTGTGCAGGTATCTGTAGCTCAAGTAAGCATGTTCACTTGTCTGAATAATACTTAATCTTCATTCTTTACAGGTAGAAGTAAATTGCTGCGGTCAGCCGGTGAACCCTACACAACCTCTCTGCAATTTAGTAGAGTTGTGGCTGAGGGGACGACCAACACAGACAACACAAACCATGGTAGGCTCCTCTGCTGAAGAGTTCGTAATGGTGCTAACTTACGGACGGCCAAAGGCCATCGCATCGTGAATGCACCGCACAAGATTCAACCTATTTTCGACATAAGGTGGGGTCCCTTTTTCTGCAGTAGACAGACATTTGCTGGGCCGCTGGAAGAGTTCATCAAAAGATTAATCCCCCTGATACATATCCTCGCAATGTGGCTGGCTCACTCGGCAGCCAGCCCTTGGCGACATATTCATGTATTCATTGGTGTTGGTAGATGTTGTTCGATTCTATTATGATATCTTCTTTTCTTATTTATTATACACCAAAAATAGATAAAAGGCTGTTGTGATTGATACCTGTAGGCATATTTGATGTTTACATTGGATGTATTTTCTAAGTATTGGCCAGATGATCTGGTAATTCATTTTTAGAAGAAGTGGATATAAAAAGAGAGAATATTCTTCAGAAATGATACGATGCACCCATACTTATCTACACTCTTTCGGTTATTGAACCT
This sequence comes from Stipa capillata, assembly GCA_019208055.1. Taxonomy (NCBI): domain Eukaryota; kingdom Viridiplantae; phylum Streptophyta; class Magnoliopsida; order Poales; family Poaceae; genus Stipa; species Stipa capillata. The sequence continues at coordinate 39,352 of JAGXJF010004175.1, forward strand.
ATGAGTTTTCAACAAATCTCAAAAAATTATAGTGATAGATAGGAGTGGAGTACAATCATCTATAAGAATTCATCAAAAATACAACCATTTGTACCCTACATGAAAAATAAATAATAGTACTCGTTTTTAATAATATGGGTAATATCATTTTTCTTTAAACATTTTTAGCCTTTGATTGTAAGAGATGACTAGAGTGGATTGCAAATTGCCTTTTAGCTGTATCATGAATTGTTGTAGCACCATATCGTATTTGCTTGGGTGCTAAGAAAACTTGCACGGATCTTAAAGCAAAAGTTGTTGCGAAGGAGCATGGGCAAATCCGTACTAGTGTTATGCTCGGCTTGTTTCCCGTAGCTTTATGGTATGTTCAGAGTCCGGACAAGAGTTCCAGAGCCAACTAGTTGCTGCTATAAGCACACCCATCTGCCGAATGCTATGGATGTCCTGGACCGTTTCTTTTTCAGAAAGCAGAAAGCTTTTCCTTAATATATTGCATAACCTAGCACTCACGAAGGGAGGTTACAGGAAACCGCGAACCAAATATTTTCCAAATGTTTATTTCAGAAAGATTACAATGTTTTAAGATAGAGTACAAAGTTGCAAATCAACCAACTAATTATCTTTTAAGTAAGACTCTATTTATTATCCGTCCTCTGCATCAAGGTAATACACACAGCCACACAACATCCAAATAGTACATTGTTTGTAATAAATCGCCTAGCGGTGAACATCCGAATCAACAACTAAGGAAAAAAGGCGATTTAGGTGGCTGGAGGACTGCCATTGCCAGTCGCCATCAAATGTGTCAACTGCTAGTAGCAAAGAGCTCTGCTACCAAAGACTCCAACTGCTTGCTCCCATGCACCAAAGTTTCTTAGGCTCTGTTCTCTGCAATGGTGTCCAACATCTCAGTAAACCTCCACACCAGAAGAAGACCTGACTCAGATGAGAACACACTTGTTATAAAAAATACTGTAGTTATGGCAGAGCCAAATGGGCCAACACATAGCTACTGCCCCAACTAGAATATGTGATCATAACCCATGTCCCACGCCAGCTAACCATCCTCCCAACATATGAGAAATGCTAATGGGTGTAGGTAGATTAAATATAATATGAATCACGCTCCATACAAAACGAATTAACACATAATCAAAAAATAAGTGTTGAATCGTTTCATCTTAATCACAAAAGCAACATGTTTTGCTTCCCCTCCAGTTCATTTTAGTAAATTGTCTTTAGTCAATATGACCCCTCCCTAAGTACCATAGAAAATTCTTAGTCTTGAGGGGTAATTTAAGTTTCCATAGGTGCTTATGTCGAAATTCGGTGTGCGAATTTAGGACTTTGTACATAGATTGAATCGAAAACTGACCGTTCTAATGTAATGCCCATGAGAAAGTGTCTCTCGCCCATCTGATAACGCTACCGATACCACTTGAGACAGAAGGTCATTCCAAGCCATAAGCTTAGCCCCAACTATAGCTAAGAGGAGCCGAAGAAAACACCTCCGCCACCGTAATGTGCTTTTGACTAGCAACATTATATAGGATGGGGTACTAGGACTGTAGTGAACTATTTCCCAGCCAAATGTCCTCCCCAAAACTAATCTCAAGGCCATTATGTAAGTCGAACATCTCTAATTGGAATGATAGAAGGATATTGCGACCCGACATGGAAGCAGTCTGGCAAGGTCGTACTACCATCTCAGACACAGATGAGAATGATTAGTGGGACAACACCCAATCATTCGAGTTGTCCCACATGTATTTTCTGCCTAATAGTGAGATCTCCCGCAAATCTAGATTCTCTATGATAGTGTTGAAAAGAAAAGGCACTTAGCATTAAAATTAGAATTATTTTTATCCTCCTGTCAGTAAATAATATTGAAGTCTCCACCAACTAACAAATGACGTATCTCAGCATTACACCCATGCACTAAATCAATTAAAAAATTATCTTTGACTTCTGGTTAAGCCACACTCTAGACCGCCAGAGACTCCATTGAAAACTACTACTCCTTATTACGTAGGTGAATCTTCACAAAATGTTCACCATCCTCCACTGCTTCATCTAAGGTTCTACTATTGATACCCACTAAAATTCCACCAGACCTCCCTAGCACGGGTTTGCAGTGCCATTTAAACTCTGCCATGTAAACATGTGGAGAAAAGTTTGTTTAACTGTCTCCAAGAAAGCAAAAAAATTGAGTCAATGTTCATTAAATTAGTTATATGACCATGTTTTGCCAAATCCCCCATGCTTCTATTATTCCAGAAGATTCCCTTCACGTTTTTTATCTTTTCGGTTTTGCTTTCTTGGTTTTCTTGAGAACTACCAAGTGTAGCTTTCTTACTTGCCTCGGTCTAGACTTGGTGAACACTGCCTCAAAATCAGTCTCGCCATTGTCGAACTCCTCCTATAAATCACTACATGATGATTCAATTTTTTCACCTCGAGACAGTCCTGAGGCTCATGAATCCTCCCATTTTGGCCCTTAGCTTTGAAATGAACCACTAAATGATCTAACTAAAGACTTACTATTCTTAGTAGACCAATCCACTTGATGACTAGAGGCACCCAAGGAAATACACACATCGAAAATAGTAGAAGCAACGTAATGTTAGACAAGCCTAAAATAGTCGTACCACTAGATATAGACATATCTGTCATCTCCTCCAGACCCTTGACCTTGGCACACAACATCGCATGCTCCATAGTGTCAAGGTTCATGTCTGGTTGGCTACACAGCCAATCAATCAAACATGGTGGAGTCGGGACAACAGCTCCAGTGGTGTGTCCAGGGACCTTGTGGCATGCTGTCCGGCATCGATAACATCCGCCATCGTAGCCATGGTCGCCTTCGCAATGGCCTCCATTGCTGCCACATCCTTGGAGTCCGCAGCTACCACCGCTTGTGCCACGGTAGCCATTGTGGCCTTTGTCGCTACCGTGGTTGTGGTCGTGCTGGTTCTAGTAGACAGTGCGACAGCCATCGCTGGGCAACCACCTACCGTGGGTGCATCGCTAGCTGCACCTCCACCAATGCTGCACCCACATACAACGCTTCCAGCCCCATTGTCCCCATTGCTGCCGGCACGTAACTTCATCATAAGAGCGTCCGCGTAGGATTTTTTGGTGAAAGTGTTGTTAGGGTTTTGGCCTTTGTCCTAGATGTACATGAATATCCCACGTACGATCTCGATCTCTGGCAGGCCAGACCTATGGGCCAGACCTATGGGCCCTTGCACGATCGCCTTTCCTCATCTCCTCCTCTTATTCATGCCTTTTATGCAGACATGTTTCTAAAACCAATTTTAGAAATTGAAGGTAGCGGTACTCAAGCGAGAGTGGTTGTGATTTATGAATGTCATGTCAGCTGAAATGAGGCAGCAACACTCCACACACACAGAACAAAGTACAAACACAGAAAGCCTCCAGCACCACCAACAGGTAGCAACATCACTCCTCCCTCCCTCTCTCATTCATTCATCCTATAACTAAATTTATGTTTGTGTGTTCTATTCTTGACAGATTTTCCTTATGTCTTACTCCCGTTTCAAAGAAGGACCAAGTGTACATGCGTTCTGATCAAACTTCTGAACCATAAACATTAATATGCTTCATCCTTTCTGAGTGTTATGTTGGACCACAAGAAAATGAGAAAGGTACATTTGTCTTATAAATACTTAGAACATTGTAATTACATAGCCTTCCTACAATGATAACAAGAAATATATATATCAAAGAATGATGTGGGAGATCATACCTGTTGTGCTTGTGTTTTATATGCATACATGTAGGGTTATACATTGGACTTTGGGATGAATTAGAGTTAGGACTAGATTGTAATTTGTGTGTGGATTAGAGTCGGACTCTAGTACTCTTAGCCCTATATAATGAGGGGGGCATCACATGTTGTAACCCAAGCAAAAGGAATCGACGGAGCAGGGGGCAAAGGTCAAACCACCCGCTAGGGTTGGTCACACCGACCTAAAGGGTGGTCAGAATGCCGGTCAGTGGAGGTCAGACCAGTCAAGGCCTAAGGCAACAGGATTCAAAAAACACCGACGGATTCAAAGGTGACGATCAGACTGGCCAGGGTTAGAAGCCACGGTGGTGGTACAGGGTGTGCTGCCAAAATCAATCAATCAGATCGACAAGAGAGCAGTCAGACCGGTTGGTGAATTTGAGGAGATTGGCGAGCTCTGTGAAAAGCTCATATTGGTGGCTGTGTAGATCGGTTAGTCAGGAGGCCTTGTTTCGGATGGATGTTGTTGCTATAATATGAGGGGCTAAGCACCCAAGAAGGGCTCCCGGGAATGTAAGATTTGGCTGAACCTAGTCAATAAACATTATGTCTTTGGCGTTCTTGATCTTGCATCTTTACCTCGGTAGATCCAATGGTTGCGCACCTTAGGAAATTAGTTTATGGCATCATGCCTAGGAGGGCTAATTCTGTAACAAGTGATATTAGAGCTGGAGGTTGGATTGGATATAGATGCAGTACGGAAGATCTTGATGGAGGTACGAGGTTGTTGCTTCACAAGGCATCGGCAACACTCGTGGTGTGCGGGGTGGACAAGGCGCGAGGTGGAGCATCGAGGTGATCAACGAAGCGATCCGTGGTGCTGGACACTTCGTGCGGATGATCCGGACCATTCAGTGGCCATGATAATAGACGAGGTTAGACCAGTGCGGCCAGGTCAAACAGACTGGCATGCACTGCCGACATGGGGCTCAAATTGTCCGAGCAGGCAGCTCGGACAGTCGGGTCAAAATCGGTGCATATAGCTGATTAAGAGACAGCGTAGTTCTGGTGACTTCTTCGGGCGGGTGGTCAGACCAGCCACAGAGGCGGTCTGGCCAGCACAGGCGGGTGCAGCGTGGTTTAATCGCACAATGTTGCCACAGCCACAAAAGCGGCGAACACGTGTGGCCAGACCGGCCAAGAGGGGTAGTCAGACCGGGTGGAGGGGACTGGTTGTTGGAAATATGCCCTAGAGGCAATAATAAATTGTTATTATCATATTTCTTGTTCATGATAAATGTTTATACTCCATGCTATAATTGTATTAACCGGAAACATAATACATGTGTGGTTTTATAAACAACACCGTGTCCCTAACAATGCCTCTATCTGGCTAGCTCGTTGATTAAATGATGGTTAAGGTTTCCTAATCATGGACATGTGATGTCGGTTAATAACGGGGTCATGTCATTAGGAGAATGACATGATGGACAGACCCAATTAAGTTAGGCAATTCGATCACGTCACAAAGTTCATATTGCATAGCTTTCCATTGTTAAATGTTCCGATCCTTAGACCATGAGATAATGCCACTCCCTGGTACCGGAAGAATGCTTTGGGGGCATCAACCGTCACGCCGTAACAGGGTGATCATAAAGGTGTCTTTCAGGTATTTCGGAAAGTACTTGTTGGGTTGCATGTATCGAGAGTGGGATTTGTCCATCCATGTGACAGAGAGATATACTCTGGACCCACTCGGTAAAGCACATTCTGTATCGCTTGCAAGCACGTGACTAAAGAGTTGGTCACAGAGGATGTCGCATTACGGAAAGAGTAAAGAGTACTTGCCGGTAACGAGATTGAACTAGGTATGGTGATACCGACGATCGAATCTCGGGCAAGTAAAATATCGCGAGACAAAGGGAATAGAATATTCGACATCGTGGTTCAAACCGATAAAGATCTTCGTTGAATACGTGGGAGTCATTATGGACATCCAGGTCCCGCTATTGATTATTGATCGGAGAGGTGTCTCGATCATGTCCACATATTCCCGAACCCGTAGGGTCACACACTTAAGGTTCGTTGACGCTAGGGTATAAATGAGATATTAATATGGTGAGACCGAAATTTTGTTCGGAGTCTCGGATGGGATCCAGGACGTCACGAGGAGCTCCGGAATGGTCCGGAGATACAATTTCATATATGGGAAAGTATTTTTAGGGTTTCGGAAAGGTTCGGGATTTTTCCGGCAGAGTTCCGGAGAAGTTCTAGAAGGTTCCGGAGGGTTCTAGAGTAGGGCCCACTTATCCCGGAGGGGTCCACATGGATCAAGGGTACTGCATGAACAGTACACACGTGAATAGTGTCGTGTGAACAGTAACCCCCCTTCCTAGATGGATAAGATCAAATCCCTTAAAAATAGGAGATAAGATCGAAAGGGAGGCTTTACTTGGGGGAGGGTACTGTTCACGCGCGTACTGTTCACGCGTGTACTGTTCACGGGTACTATTCCTCCTCCTCCAAGTTTCCTCCTCTATATAAAGGAGGGGAGGGGCAGCCCTCCGGAGAGATCCATCCCAGCCGCCGCCTTCCTCTCTCCCATCTCCTCTCTCTCGTGCGCAGCGCTTGGCGAAGCCCTGTCCGCGGAGAAACCCCACCACCTCCACCACCATGCCGTCGTGCTACCGGAGTTGATCTCATCTACCTCATCTCCCGCCTTGCTGGATCAAGAAGGAGGTGACGTCTTCGAGCCGTACGTGTGCACATCTCGGAGGTGCCGCTCGTTGCGGTGCTTGATCGGATTGGAACACGAGAAGATCCCTCTCGCGGCTGGGAGGTATAACCTAGCTGCGGGAGGCTGCGGGCTTCATCGACAACGGTCAAATTCTCCGCTGCGTTGACGTGTTCGTCGAGGGTATGTAGATATGATCTGTCTCTCGTTGCAAGCTTCTTCTAGATTGGATCTTGGTTTTCTAGATTGGATCTAGGTTTTCGTTTGCATCTCGTAGGAAAATTTTTATTTTCTATGCTACGAATCCCATCACTGGTGCGGTGCAAGCCTTGGTGCACCTGTAACATCCCCATTTTGCTAATCTATGATATATATTGATGTGTATCATTACCGCGATCCTCCCCGCCCTGATCCACCCCCTGTCTCCTCCCAACCTAATGCGGCAAAGAGAAGAGGGCACGTGCTAGGGTTTGCTCTGCCACTCCTGCATCCTGTGCCGCCACGACCCGGCGTCCCTCCGCCGCCTAGAGAACCCTCGCTGAAGCCCTCTCACCGCCACTGGACCCTGCCTTCCCCCCTCTCGCCGGCTCCCAAATCCATCATCTAGGCCCACAGAGACCTCCCACCAGAGCTCCTCCCACCGAATGGCTGCCCAGTCACGTCCCCTCTCCTCCCCTCTGTGCGTCCTCTCCCTCCTGTAGCCCGGTTCAACCGTCTGGTATGCCACTCCTCTGACCTCCGGTGTCTTGGTCCGACGATGCAGCCGATCCAGACTAGGTCAGCACCCAACGGCACTCGCCGCCAGCCCTCCCTCTGCACCAGGTTGTTGGCTGCCTCCTACCCTACTCGTCACAGGCTCTTGTTCAAGGTATCATGTCTCGAAATGTTAAAGGCCCGATTCAGTTCCAGCTAGCAAAGAGGGTGTATGTGTTGTGTAGAGATGTTTAGCACACTATTATTGTGTAATTAACTAGGAAGATAGATGATGTATGTTTTGAGGACCGCAATTTTTTGCTTGCTATTGGTTGCACGTTGTAGTATGGTTGCAATATAGCTCATGCGTGTGTGCAGATGTTTGGAACTTGAGATAGATTGCTTCGTAATAGTTGCGTCAGGATGGGCATGTGATTTTTATGCACATATCTTTTATGGAATTATTAAGTATATTTTAGAATTATGTGACCAAGTCTTTCCATCTATTATCAAGTTCTTATTCTTATTTGTTGATGTATGTATGCAATGGGCACTTTATTTTGCATGTCATAATTTTTTTCTGTGTTACCAAGTTCTTTTTTGTATTTTTTGATGTTATCTTTGAAATTGATTTTTGTGGCAATGTGTGAAAATAAACACCCCAAAATAACGATTATATCTATCAAACATCAAACAAATGAGTCTAGAGGTTTCAGACTTTGCACCTTTCATCACAGACAATAAGCTCAAATCTGTAAGTTATACCTAATAGGCAGTTACAAATATGACATACTCATTCCCACTGCAGCTTATAGAGAGCTTAACTGGGCAACTGGTTTATGCACAAGCCTAAGTCGTTCCTAAGAGGGCAGAAGTCCAGGTCCAACTTGTCTTTGTGCATGGCACTTGATTGACACGAGCAATTAATGGCTTTGTTGAGCAAAGCTGCATCTGTCAAGCACGTATGCTTGTATGGTGGCCACGGTGTAAAGCTTGAGAGAGAGAGACAATTCTAGTCACTGGGGGACCACGAAGAAACTTGTGGAATTCCACATCTAAGTGCTAATGTTCAAAGGCATGGTAGTCCATGATGTGCCTTGTGCACGCTAGGGGATACCCTTCTGTCTCCCTCTTGAAAGTTCAAACACTAACCACTGCCACCACGAGCCCAACCCACATGCTCCCTCCTCACTACTTTTGGAGCACCATCCACATCATCTTCCATGGTCTTGTTGTTACCTCTTCACACCATTGACGCCATCCTTATCGGCTCTAGTGGTGCCACGATTGCCACTTACCAACCGTCACTCGTATCCTCAAAACTTAAATGAACTCTCTAGTCCTGATCGCCGTCAACGGTCAACCTTTCCTACCCCCTACTTTTCCCGAGCATATAGTCTGATACCACAGTCCGACACCACCACTGTTGAACCACTCACTCAAATCTATGGTTGAAGCCCGATGTAGAAAACCTCACTCTTAGAAAAAGAGCTCTGTGAGTCATGTGATGACATGGACGACTTTTGTGATGAATATCTTGCCATCTTGTGTGGAGTTGTATAATTTGGTTGCATGAATTCAAGGTTGGAATTATTTGCAATGTGATTGATTGGTTGAGTTTCTCAATTTGTCTCAAGGAAAAATTGAGTGGATAAAGGATTTTCCTCGGCTGACTTGGGTCAAGTGGAAAACTTGTGCTCGCAACGCTTTGCTTGGTCTATTGTGTGCAGGTGCGAGTTGGGTGCGGCGATGGTTCAGCCATATGGACCGGCATGAGGCTTGGAGGGCTGAGATGCGGTCAAGGAGGTGGCGACGACATCGTGCGGCTTAAAAGCATGTACGCGGAGGACAAGAAAGCGTGTGGAGACGAGACGTGAGGATCAAGTCAGTGCGAGGGCGTTTTGGTAAAAACGCGGAGTCTACCGAAGCATAACCAAGAAACTGCGGCGGCAGCCGGGAAGCGGTTTAGGGTTAGTTGCTTAGGGTAGCAGGAAAGATGGATGGTGGATGAGTCACTTAGACGCTTTGTGATGCGTGCTAAGTGCTCATGCCATCTAAGTGGGCTTAAGGCCCAAGTGGTGGGAGGTATGCCTCCACCACTATAAAAGGAGGGGTAAGAGGTGCTTATCCCTCAACCCTTTTGTAAGCTTTGTGAAAACCCTAGTTAGGGGCTGCTCAAGAGAGCTTTGGCCTAATCATGAGAGGTCTTTGAAACAGCAAGAAAATCCACGAAAATGCAATACAAAAAGAGTTTCCCTATTCCTTTGTGTTCTTGAGCTATTTCCTTCCTTAGCTTTTTGGATTTTCGTTTTCTTCCTTTTCTTATGGATTGATCCGTGGTATGGCAAGTAAGTGATGGGTAGATCATCTCTATACTGATCCCATCCAAGCATACCCAAGGATTCAACCTTGTCTTCCTCTATTTTGAGTTTTTCTTGAAAAAGGGCAAGAAACGTGATTTTCGTGATTGATCTTTGTAGATGGGTTAATCTTGTGGTTTGGGGCTTGGAATAGGTTGCTTAGACATGTGAGATGACACCACATTGATTTGAGATCAAAATTCCTCACGAGCTATCTTTTCCCCAAGTTTTCTCTTTTTCTCATTTCTAGGGCTGATTGGAGAGAATAGGATAAAAGTCTTGATTTGGGGAGTTTTTATAGAGATCAACACTTGATCTAGACTCACAAGACCCTTCCACACATCTCTGCAAAATTTGGGTCCATTTGGATGGGTAGATTTTGAATTAGCCCAAAAGTTGGATCGAAAAATCTGTTCTGGAACTGGGCTGATCTTCGTTAACCGGTCTGAGCAAGGTCAGACCGGCCCTTGCACCGGTCAGACCGGCCTCACACACGGTCAGACCGGCCGTTGCACCGGTCAGACCGCCCCATGCAAGGTCAGACCGACTTTCAGACCGGCAGTGCATGAACTCTGAGGTTTTCTGCTGTTCCAATTTTCCTTTGTTTTGTCGAATGAATTTCCGCTGCTTCTTCTCTGTCATTTACATTAGCATCTCGGTTGCTATTTGTACTTGATTTTGAAAAGAATTTTAGACTTCGACATTCACCCCCCCCTGTCGGAAGCCGCTGATCCAACAAGTGGTATCAGAGCCCGATCTCGCTTCTCTATAAGCTTTGACCGGCTTTGCGAGCCATGGCTTCCCACGGATACTCGACTCGTCCTCCTGTCTTCAATGGGACGGACTGTGAGTTCTGGAAAAATCGAATGAGGATCTTTATCCAGTCAGAGGGGCTTGCTATTTGGAAAATCATCGAAACAGACGACTTTGCTCTTCCTGCACAAGTGACGGCTGAAAATCAGGTTGATGTTGAAAACAATTGTAAGGCCATCAACTATTTGCTCTCTGGTTTGGATAGGAAGGAGCATGAGCGGGTTGCTCATCTTGATACCGCTCACAAGATTTGGTCGACCCTGATCACCTACCATGAGGGGTCCGACCAAGTCAAGATTGCTCGAGCGGACCAATACAAAGTTGAATACAATCGTTTTGAGCAATGTCCTGGGGAATCGATTTCTGAGCTTTTTGAGAGATTTGAAAGAATTGTGAACAAGCTCAGGAGTGTGGGAGTGAGGTATTCTGACTCAGAGATGGCTAGGCATGTGTTGAACACATTAGAGCCCGCATTTGAAGTGCGGAAGATTGCCATCCAAGAGTCCGCCAATCTTGCCACTCTCACACTCGATCACCTGTTCTCCAAGCTCTCCACTCATGAGATCACTTCGGAGAATAGAAATGGCTCTAAGTCCAAGACTTTGGCACTTGTTGGGAACACTTCCTCGGATCCTTCGGGGATAGTGTCTCCTAGTGTCAACTCTGACACTTGCATGATTTCTTCTTCTGGACTGTCTCTTGCAGCCTTGTCTTCTTTGTCTGATGATCAGCTTGAATCTCTTCCCGAGGATGAGCTCGCGTTATTTGTAAAACGCTTCTCTAGGGCATATAAGAATGTGAGAAATAAGAGAAGGAAATCCTCGGACATCACCTGCTATGGATGTGGTGAGAAAGGCCACATTCGATCCGAGTGTCCCAATCCTAAAGAGAGGAACAAGTTTACTTCTAAATTTCAGGACAAGAGAAGGAACAACTTTGGATCAAGGCCCAAGATGCGTGAGGCGGAGAAGAATCTTCATCGAGCTCTCGCCGCTTTTGAAGATAGCGACAACAGCTCAAACTCTTCTTCATCTTCCTCTTCCTCAAGCGAGGATGAACCGGAGCCACCCAGGCACAAGAAGAAAGGGAAGAAGAAGGTAGAACATGGCTTCACCGGCATGCGCTTTATGGCGAGATCCAAAGAAGAGAGTGACGACGAAGATCTTGAAAGCGATGTAAGTTGCACTTTTGATGAGCTCAGTGTTAGGCATGATAAACTGCTTGATATGTTTGATGTGCAAAATGATGCCTTGTTTGCTTCAATCAAGAAATCTAAAGATCTAACTAAGAAAGTTAATTCTCTTACACTAGAAATTGCTAAACTGAAAAGTAGTGATGATGAGTGTGCTAGTTGTGATGTTTTACACAAAGAATTTCTTGAAGCTAAAGATGCACATGCTAGTATAAGTGAATTGCTCAAATCATCCATGATTGAAATTGATAAACTTAAGTCGAGCCCTTGCTCCTTTTGCACTTCTAAGGATGATGACTTAAACTCTCTGATGAAAGAAATTGACATGCTTAAGGCTTCACATGCTAGTTTGCCTTCTTGTGGATCTCTAGGATGTTCCTCTAGCTTAGCACCTCTGAATGAGTTGAATGAGATGAAATTGTGCTTCGCTCTAGGGTTCATGTTGCATATATTTGTCATCCAGGAGCTCATGATCTATAAGGACAATCTAGCCAAGCTTAAAACTATTTATCTTGCTGGTTGCATTGCTCACTCATTTCATGCTAATGAATTCAAGAATGCTAAGAATCAACTTGCTAGCACTCAAGAATCTTCCCCATGTTTAAGATGCAAGTATTTGGAAGGTAGAAATAAAGAATTGAATCAATCTGTGCTTGAAATGAGAAGACCAGTGTGTGATAAATGCTCTGAACTAGTTGAAGAAAATCAGGACCTAGGAAGACACATCTCTGAGCTTTACAGAAAACTTACTTTGGCTAATGCTACTGCTTCTAAGCTACCTGTTGATGTTTCTCATGCTATTTCCTCTACTTGCACATTTTACCATGAGCTTGAGAATGATGTTTCTGCTATGCGTGCTGGATTTAGAGAGAGGTTTAAGAAAACAGTAGCTGAAACATGTAGCATCGCTTGTGTGTCTTGTGAGTGTCTAAAACTTGAACTAGGAGCATACAAAGAAAATATGAGAAAACTGTTAGAGTGTCAGCTTCAAGAGCTTGTCTTACATGTGCTTCTTTGCTTAGGGAAGTTAACTACCTCAAGAAAACTTTAGAAAGATTTTCTGGAGGTAAAAAGGAACTGGACATAATCTTAGACAAGTCTAGAGTTAGCTCATGCAAAGGTCTAGGTTTTAATCATGTGGAAGAAAATAAGAATCATCCTCCTCATCCCATTGGTTCTCTTGGTAGAGGCTTGATTGCAGTAGCTCAGGGGGAGAGGGGAACAGTGTTTAAGTCAGGTGGTTATCTAGATTCATCGCTTAAGGACAAGAGTGCTTCAGCTTCAGTTGGTGCTACCTCGCAAAGGGTAAAATACCAATGCACTCATTGTCATAAGGATGGTCACCTAGTTGAGTTCTGCTTTCGACGTCTCAAGGAGGAGCGTCGTGACCGTGTTCGTGCTCTTAGGGGTATTCAACGACGTAGCAATGCGTTGAGTGCTCCTAAGACACACACGAGGCCTCAACATGTTGAGGTTTCTGGTGGCTCTAGCAGGCGACAGGGTTTAGGTCGCTTAGAGTTTTCTCGCCGTCCTCTTGGAGGTGGTTCACGTGTTCCGGTGCGTGACATTCCTCCGCGGCGGGGTCTAGGTCAGGGTCGTAGAGTTGCTCAAGGTGTTGCATTGCATACTAATCACTCACGATCTTTTGTTCCTTTTCAGCGAGTGACTCAGTACTGGATTCGAAAATCCTTGCTTACTAACCCCAGTACTGAGCCCACTCGTTTTTGGTCTTTTGTATAGGTTGGCAGGCGAGGGTTGGTGAACATGTGGCTCGTTGATTCCGGGTGCTCACGTCACATGACCGGAAGCTCAAAATGGTTCACCTCCCTCAACAAGACGTCGGTGATGAGTACATCACTTTTGGAGATGACTCTCGTGGACGTGTGACACACAAGGATGCAGTGCGAGTCAACAACAACAACATTCTCAAAGATGTTGCCCTTGTGAGTAAACTGAAATACAACCTCATTTCTGTTTCGCAGCTCATTGATGATGATTATGAGGTGTGTTTTAAGAAGAATGGATGTCGTGTTCTTGTCTCTTCGGGTGCACTTGCTTTTGGTATTTCTCGTCCCGGTAGAGTTTTTGCTGCTGAGTTTAGTTCTTCTGAGTCTAGATGCTTTCTTGCAACTATTCTTCAGTGTTTCAACTTTGGCACCGGCGTTTGGGGCATGTTGGTTTTGACCACTTGACTAGAGTTGGCAGCCTTGATCTTCTGAGAGGTCTGCCCAAACTCAAACCAGTCAACGATTTGGTATGCGCCCCATGTTGTCATGGCAAACAAGTTGCCGCTTCTCATCCACCTGTCAATCAGGTGAAGACCAATGGACCCGCTCAGTTTTTACACATGGACACTGTAGGTCCAGCTCGGGTTCGATCGGCGGGTGGGAAGTGGTATGTTCTTGTCATTGTTGATGACTATTCTCGGTTCTCTTGGGTGTTTTTCATGGAGCACAAATCTGAGGCATTTAAGTTCTTTCGAGATTTGGCTATGAGGCTCTTGAATCTCTTTCCTGGTTCTTTGAAGGGAATTCACAGTGATAATGGGTTAGAGTTCAAGAATGCTTCTTTCGCAGATTTCCTTGCTGATCGTGGTGTTGAGCACCAATTCTCCACTCCACGCACCCCTCAGCAGAATGGTGTTGTGGAGAGTAAGAATAGGACGTTAGTTGAGATGGCAAGAACGATGCTTGATGAGTATGGCACATCGCGACGGTATTGGGCCGAGGCCGTCAACACCGCTTGCTATGTGTCAAATCGAGTTTTTCTGCGTTCTTCTCTGCACTGACATCTTATGAGCTTATGTTTGGGAAGAAGCCAAATGTGTCCATCTTAGAGTTTTTGGTTGCAAAGGTTTTATCCTGAAGAAGGGCCTTCTCGACAAGTTCGAGTCGCGTACTTCTGATGGTATCATGCTTGGATACCCTGGACATTCGAAAGGATATCGAGTGCTTAATCTTGAGACTAACACCATTGTGGAGTCCTGTGATGTGACTTTTGATGAGGCTAGCTCTGCTAGACCCGAGCTTTCAGGTGTTTCACAGGAGTCCGAGTCGATCTTCCAGGATGAAGATGACTTTGAGAGTGGCGTGGGCCGTGCCCCCACTTCTCAGGCGGCAGCTGTTGGTCCTCCAGTGGTCTCTTTCGACAGTAGCTGAGGGTCCAGCACCGACGACTTCATCATCGGCCGTGGCACCTTCTTCACCGGCAGCTCAGCTTCCTACCTCTTCTACAGCTGAGGTAGACGCTGCCGAGGCTACTTCCACTCGAGTTCCAGATGAGCTCGGGGGTCCACAACGCCTCCAGAAGGATCACCCTCCAACGCAGATCATCGGCGACACCTCTGAGCGTGTCACTCGCTCTAGGTCCATTCCTTCCTCAGAACTTGCGCATTCAGCTTTTGTTGCATCTTTTGAGCCCAAAGATATATGTCATGCACTTTCTGATGATGGGTCAATGCCATGCATGAGGAGTTAGAAAATTTTGAAAGAAATAAGGTTTGGACGCTTGTAGAGCCTCCACTTGGTCACAATATCATTGGAACCAAGTGGGTGTTCAAGAACAAGCAAAGTGAGGATGGCATTGTTGTTCGCAACAAGGCTAGACTTGTAGCCCAAGGGTTTAGTCAAATTGAGGGTTTTGATTTTGATGAGACCTTTGCACCGATAGCTCGCTTGGAGGCTATACGCATTTTGTTTGCGTTTTCAGCTTCTAAGAAGTTCAAGCTTTATCAAATGATGTGAAAAGTGCATTTCTTAATGGTTTCATTGAAGAAGAAGTCTATGTTAAACAACCTCCAGGATTTGAGAACCCTAAATACCCTAACCATGTGTTCAAACTGTCCAAGGCTCTCTATGGTCTTAAGCAAGCTCCTAGAGCTTGGTATGATAGACTTAAGAGCTTTTTGATTCAAAATGGTTTTGAAATGGGGAGGGTAGATAAAACCTTGTTTCTTCTTAGGCGTGGCAATGACCTTCTGATAGCACAAATCTATGTGGATGATATAATCTTTGGTGGCTCCTCTAATACTCTTGTGTCCAAGTTTTCTGAGATGATGAGCAGGGAATTTGAGATGTCCATGATGGGTGAGCTCCAATACTTCTTGGGGCTACAAATCAAGCAGACAAAGGAGGGCACTTTTGTACATCAGGCCAAGTACACCAAGGATCTATTGAAGAAATTCGGGATAAGCGATGCCAAGCCAATCAATACCCCGATGTCTACTGCAACGTCACTCGGTCCTGATGAAGAAGAAGAGGCCCACCCAACTGAAATTACGAGGAGCATGATCGGCTCCCTCCTCTACCTGACGGCGACCAGGCCGGACATCCAGTTCGCTGTTTGCCTATGTGCGAGGTTTCAAGCCTCGCCGAGAGACTCCCATCGGCAAGCTGTGAAGCGCATCATGAGGTACCTTCGATCATCCCCTGAGTATGGACTTTGGTATTCATGCTCTTCTGTTCTTGGGATTCGGGGTTTTTCTGATTCAGACTTTGCCGGGTGTAAGATAGACCGCAAGAGTACTTCTGGCACTTGTCATTTTCTTGGCACCTCTCTTGTTTCATGGTCTTCTAGAAAACAATCTTCTGTTGCACAATCTACTGCTGAAGCTGAGTATGTTGCTGCCGCTAGTTGCTGTAGTCAGATTCTTTGGATGATTTCGACTTTGTAGGATTTTGGGTTGTCTTTTGATAGTGTTCCACTTTTCTGTGATAACACTAGTGCTATTAACATTGCTAAGAACCCATGCAGCATTCTAGGACTAAGCATATAGATGTGCAGTTTCATTTCCTGAGAGACCATGTTGAAAAGGGTGATGTAGTACTTCAGTTTGTTGATTCTGAAAATCAGCTCGCGGATATCTTTACCAAGCCATTAGATCCCACACGATTCTGTGCACTTAGAGGGGAGTTGGGGATTGTTCATCCCCATGGGTTGGTTTGAGGGGGAGTCTTCTCACTGTGTATCATAGTGTAATATAGTGCATTTTGCATCATTTGTGATATATCATGTGCACTTTACATGTTCACGAGCTTTGTCTATTATCCTTGATGAAACAATGAGTTCTACGAGGTCGCTATATGCCATATTCTGATTGTCTAGCTCATTTCACCATATTTTGATATGTTTTCTCAAGAATCTGTGATGCTAGCTTAATTGGACAACAATTTGAATTTAAATCTTTGATCTACTGATGAGTTGCCTGCTAGGGAATCCTTTGCTTTTGAATCTGCTCATGACTCTAGTATTGCAACTATGATCTTTGTGTATGACTGGTCAAAGATAGGACTTCATGGTAATCTTGATTAGGACTGCTAGTGGCTTAACATGCCTAGGCTTTTGTGGCTCGGGTCGGAGAATGCTTATTGTCATCAAAAGTCACTAGCTTTTGCTCTACATGCTTGAAATTTATCATATGCTAATGTGAAAAATGCTAAAATAGGGACGAATCACTCAAGGTACTTGCTCGTGCAGGAGGTAATACTTTGGTTGTGGCTAGTCCAAATAATCATGTGGACTCAATGCGAAAAATTCAGGATGACTCACTCAAGATACTTCCTCGTGCAGGGGGTTGCATTTTGGTTGTGCCTAATCCATTTAATCATGTGATTGCTTAATTCAGCATGTGGTAGAGTATTTTGGTCCTACTCTTGATCGGTTGTCCTCCTAGTCATGGCTTAGCGCTAGGTTGTCATACTTCACTCATGTTTAGAGTCATTGCACTTGTGACTACCTAGTCTGGCGCTCATTACTAGTGAACTCTTTAATATGCTAAGAACTTGATATGCTAGCTGCTCTTCTTGATCTACATGTCTTCTTATGGTTTGTTGAGCACCTATGTGGCATATTAGCACCTTTTGTGTCTCATCTTGGATAATCTTCAAAGCTCGCTCGACCTGAACAATCAAAATTTCCATGCATACATGCTTATCCTTGATGATTATAATGCCAAAGGGGGAGAAATAGTTATATCAATCATACCTTTGGATGGATTTCGCATTTTCTGGAGTAGATCATAGATATATGATTTATAGGAGTGAGGGGGAGTTTCCTCGCATATGTTAAGTCTTCACTCACAATTTGGATCTTACTCTTGTTCACATGCACTTGGCCCGGTGATTGCTTCCTCTTTCTTTTGGCCAAGTGTGAATTCTTGCAACTTGATTGCTTTTAAATCTTTAAACCAACTCCAAATTGATTGATTGAGAAGTGTTGGCAATATATTCATCAAGGGGGAGATTGTGAGTCATGTGATGACATGGACGACTTTTGTGATGAATATCTTGCCATCTTGTGTGGAGTTGTATAATTTGGTTGCATGAATTCAAGGTTGGAATTATTTGCAATGTGATTGATTGTTGAGTTTCTCAATTTGTCTCAAGGAAAAATTGAGTGGATAAAGGATTTTCCTCGGCTGACTTGGGTCAAGTGAAAACTTGTGCTCGCAACGCTTTGCTTGGTCTATTGTGTGCAGGTGCGAGTTGGGTGCGGCGATGGTTCAGCCATATGGACCGGCATGAGGCTTGGAGGGCTGAGATGCGGTCAAGGAGGTGGCGACGACATCGTGCGGCTTAAAAGCATGTACGCGGAGGACAAGAAAGCGTGTGGAGACGAGACGTGAGGATCAAGTCAGTGCGAGGGCGTTTTGGTAAAAACGCGGAGTCTACCGAAGCATAACCAAGAAACTGCGGCGGCAGCCGGGAAGCGGTTTAGGGTTAGTTGCTTAGGGTAGAGGAAAGATGGATGGTGGATGAGTCACTTAGACGCTTTGTGATGCGTGCTAAGTGCTCATGCCATCTAAGTGGGCTTAAGGCCCAAGTGGTGGGAGGTATGCCTCCACCACTATAAAAGGAGGGGTAAGAGGTGCTTATCCCTCAACCCTTTTGTAAGCTTTGTGAAAACCCTAGTTAGGGGCTGCTCAAGAGAGCTTTGGCCTAATCATGAGAGGTCTTTGAAACAGCAAGAAAATCCACGAAAATGCAATACAAAAAGAGTTTCCCCATTCCTTTGTGTTCTTGAGCTATTTCCTTCCTTAGCTTTTTGGATTTTCGTTTTCTTCCTTTTCTTATGGATTGATCCGTGGTATGGCAAGTAAGTGATGGGTAGATCATCTCTATACTGATCCCATCCAAGCATACCCAAGGATTCAACCTTGTCTTCCTCTATTTTGAGTTTTTCTTGAAAAAGGGCAAGAAACGTGATTTTCGTGATTGATCTTTGTAGATGGGTTAATCCTGTGGTTTGGGCTTGGAATAGGTTGCTTAGACATGTGAGATGACACCACATTGATTTGAGATCAAAATTCCTCACGAGCTACCTTTTCCCCCAAGTTTTCTCTTTTTCTCATTTCTAGGGCTAATTGGAGAGAATAGGATAAAAGTCTTGATTTGGGGAGTTTTTATAGAGATCAACACTTGATCTAGACTCACAAGACCCTTCCACACATCTCTGCAAAATTTGGGTCCATTTGGATGGGTAGATTTTGAATTAGCCCAAAAGTTGGATCGAAAAATCTGTTCTGGAACTGGGCTGATCTTCGTTAACCGGTCTGAGCAAGGTCAGACCGGCCCTTGCACCGGTCAGACCGGCCTCACACACGGTCAGACCGGCCGTTGCACCGGTCAGACCGCCCCATGCAAGGTCAGACCGACTTTCAGACCGGCAGTGCATGAACTCTGAGGTTTTCTGCTGTTCCAGTTTTCCTTTATTTTGTCGAATGAATTTCCGCTGCTTCTTCTCTGTCATTTACATTAGCATCTCGGTTGCTATTTGTATTTGATTTTGAAAAGAATTTTAGACTTCGACATTCACCCCCCCTCTGTCAGAAGCCGCTGATCCAACAAGCTCTTCTAATAGCACCCTTGAAGTAATGTAGACCATCCATTGCCTCTAGTCTAATGGGTGGGGTCTATTCGTCCTCTAACACAAGTATTAGAGAGTACTACCTCCAAGTATTAGAGTACCATAATCTCACGGGTAAAATCGTAACGAGGATAGATAATTCTCGAGCCATTCTTGTCCTTATCAACGAGTGATCGGTCGCCACGTACATCTTATTCTTCTATATGAATATCTCAAGGGTAATTCTCAAGCTGAGACTCGTCATCGTCGACAAGCGGCCTGCGCATATAATTTATTCTTCTGCATGAATTTCTCCAGCCATTTGTAAAGATTAGGGCGTCATGTCAACGTAACAACATTACAACCCATTTCATGTCTACGAAAATCAATTAAAGAATCGTGTTTCCGCTCGATGAGATCAGTTAAAAGATGAGTATGACAGTTTCATCGTTCTAATTAATTTTGGCTGAAGAAATTAGGGCCGTGAGGCCACCGGCGGACTGCTAATTTGCGAGTTTATTGTTCTTACACGGGGATGGATGGATGTGCCACTCGATCATTTGGAATCCAAGTCGATGAATATTGCGTTCATCCATGATCACGAGGTCGTCGGTTCCGTTGCTATAGACAGGAATTTTCACTAAGAATGACAACTTGCTATTAGGTTTTGGTACATAAATGAAATTACAAGTTTGCCCTCTCTTAAAGAGTACATGCTTCCATAAAAATGCTATAGACGAAACCTCTAACTTTAACAAACTCTAATTTTCTAAAAAAAAGGTTGAATAAATTAGCAATATTGTATTTTCGATGTTAGCCTACCCACACTAGGTTGATTCGTAACCTTCGCCTTATTCAACAGACACCGGTAGCATATTTTGTATAGCAAAATGATACGATAGTGACCATCGTAGAAAATATATAGTACCATATTTTCTAGGAAAGCGTTCCCCATCTAAAGGTTGATGCGTGAAACCATTTCTCTCTTATCACTTGCGCTTCTGCTCTGATTTTTCTAGTTGCGTCCCACCATTGCTCCTCTTTCTTATCCTGATCTGAGATCGACGAGCAAGAGCGATCCATGATGATATGAGGCAGGAGAAGGCATTGTTGTGCACGAGATGAGCGGCACAACAGCTGCTAGTTGTGGCGTCCTCCAAGTCAATAAAATGCAGGTCGGGGAGAGAGCAGGACAAGGGGGTCAGAGATGTGCAGCATGGGCAGGCCACCAAAGGTCGAAGCCTGTGCGTTTGCAGCCGCCATAGAACCATACGGTCCATACCGACACTGCTCCGGGCGGCCTCTACGTGGCTGCAGCGCTCCTGGCCGCAGACAAGCTCATCTCCGACTATGTGCTTCACTCAAGCTGTTGACCATACCTCTTGTTCTTGCCTGAGCATTGTTGTTTGTTCAAGTAGATTTCATTTCTGTTGTGGTAAGAGATGGATGTTCCTGCATACATATGGTGATTTTTGGTTGCAAATAATATTTTGGTTCGTTGCACTAGTTTTGTGTTTTTACGGCAGTCAGAGTTAGCTTATGTTGCATACATCTAATGAATTTGTGGCATAAGTTCTTGGTTTTAGTCGTATTTGTTGCAATATTGTATGTGGTATACATATTCTTTTTGTTGCATTAGTTTAGCTTTCTATTGTGCATGTGGGTAGCAGGCTTTCATAACTTCTTGCATTGGAAGATGATTTATTTTATATGCACAAGTTTTGTGTTGTATATGTTTTTTGTCGCATATGTTGTATGATTTTTTATATGTTTGTTATGCTCGTTGGGTGGGTAGATGTCGCATAGATGCAAACAATGTTATGTGCATGACTTTATGCTCAAGCGATTAGAAAGTCGAGATTGGATCATTTAATTGAGATGTAATGGCTGAGAAGAGCATAGATTAGATAGACATATCTATTGATAGACGTCTAGCAGTGCATGTATATCAATCACTCGAGTGCGTGAATTTTCAATAGCTAAAAAATTGATTAAAATTACATTTGAGATATGTCCTCCTTTTCTTGCCATACATGGAGAATTATGGACCACGAACTAACCAAACAGTCTACTATTTTCCTCTAGAAAGGCTAACTTGAAGTCATCATCAATAATACGTATGCTATCCCCCTTTAACACATGGCTCATGTGAAGTTCATCCTCCTTGAAGCCACGATCTCAAGGTCCACTCCCGCTCCTGAGCCACATCTCTCCTTTCCCATTTCCTTCATGTCGACGGGCTCCCCAACACCTTGTGTTGCCGCCATCGCAACCTTCTCCTATAGCTGCCACCTGTTTTGTGTGTCGCGTCACCTTTGACAAACTGCGTCTCTGTCCACTTTGTTGAGGAAACTTTGGGTGCTGGTTTGATTTATTTTTTGGTTTTTTCAGTTGAAATTTCATGATTTGTGATTTTAGACAGTTTAATTTGAAATATCTTGTTATATTTTCCACGAGTTCAAACTCCCCCATTTTCTATTTGATTTCTAGGCCCTAAAGTTTGCTATCCTAGTGTTCACCTAGTCATAGTCCTTTTGCGAGTTGAAAAATAAAACAAAATAAAATAGTCATAGTTCTTTGCTCTTGTTATCACGAGCAAATCCAACGGCCCAATAATTCGCCATCTCTATTCATTTCTTTCATCGCTTTCTTCCCTCTGTGCCCCTCTCGTTTCCTATCCCCCCCTGCTGCCCCCAAATCCAGCAGCGACCGCCGGCGCTTCTCATCTCGGGCCGACGCCGACGCAGCCCGAAGGGAATCGGAGATGCAGCAGGTAGAGAAGGAGCCCCAACCCGATCTCCCCATGGCCAGGAGCTGTTCCATCTGTTCTTGTTTGTGTAAACGTGCTTCTGATCTGATCTGATTCTTGCGGTGTTGGCGCGCTAATCCTGCAGGGGGGACGGCACGGAGGCGCAGGTGACATGGGATGACCAGCAGAACATCAACCGGTTCGGCCGCCTCAACAACCGCCTCCACGAGCTCGCCGACGAGATCAGGCTCGCCAAGGTCTGTTTCTCTTTTGCGCCCCTCCTGTTTCTCGGACCATGATGATCTTGTTAGTGTTCTTTGCTTGATTTGTTTCCAGCGAGATAAAATCTGTTGCTCTCAGCTCACGTCTTTGAGCAGATTAGGGCTTTTGCGACTTGCAAGAAGTGCTAGGGGCTAGGGCTAAGGTTTTTGGGGGTTCGTAAGCTCTTGGGGTTATAGTACTGTGCTTGTGTTGTGTCTCTTGTTTCGTTTCCAAGGGTGGATAAGGCAGTAACCCTTAGGATCATAGGATCCCAGGGGCTTGTGGGTTACTGGGACTTGCAATGGTGATGCTTTTTCGTAGTTTTCTTTTCAGTAGGTGGTTTTTGTTGAGCTGTAAGCCCTATTTGCATCACACTGTCGTGTGCTAAAGAAATTTGATTCGTTTCTGGATTTGTTTGCATCTCTGCATCTGCAAGATCTGAGGAATTGTTCTTTCTGTATATATTTTCTGAGTATTTCCTTTATTGCAGTATGACAATATGCATTGCAGTGTGGTCTAGTTGTTTGATGGGTGTTCATGGCTACATTTAGGTTGGGTGACAGAATTTGCCATGGATAGATTTTACATCTATATCTATACCAATATAAAAAGCACGAGTTAGGGTTGATCTAATCAATCCATATTGATCCAATGGATGAGAAAATAAGTTGGAACCTTGCACCCTATAATCACTCACGCACTAATTACCCTCTTAATTGCACAATCACTCTTAATTTCACAAAATAACTACCCTTTACATCCCTTTATGTTTCAAATTACATCCTATTTTCCTTGTTCCATTTGTAGCTTGCACTATTGCACATGATGCTCCCATTAACCCTTCTCTTGGTTGCATATATCGAAATTGGTTTCATATGTCAGTACAAATGTCATGCGATATATATTGTGCAAAACGTGGATTGCACGTACACAGTTGCTAGTTTTTGTAGGTTCTCACTTACTTAACACTCGGACACTAATATTTGAAGCTAAGAATAATATTGAGGTCTTGTTCGGCAAGTTTTGGAAATTTTAGAAAATGTTTACCGAGAAACTAAACCTCTTGGAAATTTGGGGAAACTTTGGTGGATTAGAAAATTCCTCTAGACATGTCTTCTAGTTTTGACCACTCAATCACCTCCTTCAATCCCCATGGTTTACCTCCATTTATTTTTCTTCATAACTGAAATCCTATTTTATCCAAACAAGAGAGAATTGTGGATTTAGGGCGCAACTATTGTGCTTGTATATATATAAATGTGAATGCACACACACAAATTTTGAGATATGACAAAATGACAGCTACCATTTTCTTCATTTTGAGCCCTTAGATACATTTTTTTACCAATATGAGTTCCGTCCATGCCTCAGTTGCTATAATATATTTTGCCTCTGCCATACCACTGAATCTCTAATATTTTAAGTAAACAGGAAGTATGGATGTGTTTTTTTTATATATTTTCAAAATTTTGAAATTCACTCTGTGTTTACTATGATATGCTGACTTGTAGGATGTCTGAAGATGGCTGACTGATGTTTTACTTTCTTTATAAATTCTACAAAAGAAAAATGTGCATTACATTAGAGGGGGTGGGGGTTAACATAGAGAGCAATGTTCAAAAGGGTGTTCTTAGGCGCTCGCCTAAGTGTGCATAAGCGCTAGGCGGCAGCCGAACGCGTAGCCTTGGCCCTAGGTGGGGGTTAACATAGAGAGCAATGTTTAAAAGGGTGTTCTTAGGCGGTCGCCTAAGTGTGCATAAGTGCTAGGCGGCAGCCGAACGCGTAGCCTTGGGCCCTAGGTGGTGGTCTAGACCACTGGCGAGGTCCTCTGGCGAGGAACCAACCTCCCCCAGTGAGGAATTGACCTCCTCTGGTGAGGAATCGACCTCTCCAGTGAGGAATCAATGATGGGGAGGGAGAGGAGGTGGTGAGGAATCAATGATGGGAAGGGAGGTGCAGCAGCCAGTTCGTCGTCACCCCCAGCGGGCCGCCGTTGCTGGCACTGCTGCTGCGCCTCATGCAATCGTGGTTGATGGCTGGCAGCGGCTGCATATGGAGAGGCAGAGCTGAGCGGCTGAACCCTAGCTGGCAGCAGCTTAGTGGGCCAAACGAGCCTTTGGACTGGTGGGCCTTTGATGAAGACCAAACCTCGAGGTGAGGATTGATCTGTTGTTGGCCTGATCTTTCACGGTACTTTCAACAACAATGAAGGTAGAAGATGTAGAAGCACCTCGGATCAAGCAAAGGATGTGAGAAACTGAAGCAGAAACTTGTGTCTAGACTGAGTAGATCAGTCCCACGCAGAGCAGAACAAATCCCCTCATCAAGGATCGCAGAAATTCATGGTGTTTGGTGCCTTCCGACTCAAGGCACTTCTCTGGTTTTTTATTCAACTAAAGAAATTCAACCCCTTGCTTACATGATCGATGGTCATTATTTAAGGAGCTCGCAGGCCCTGACCAAAAACAACTAGGACTCTTCCTATAGAATTCACGCAAGAAATTAAAAGGAAAACCCACACAATATTATCTAAACAGGATTCTGACTCCTCTGTTTTTAAAGAACAAACCAAGTAGATAAAGAGTACAACTCACACTAAAGAAAAGGAACCTGCATGCATTAAAGGAATCTGCATGCACACATTGATTAACTCAAACTAACAACTAACGCGGCGCCTTAATTCAATAGCCTTCAGATTGCACTGCCAATGGCACTCAGTTCGGTATTTCTCCAACGCAAATCTACTTACATGACGTCCTGTAGGTAGGTTTTATTTCAGCCGCAGGCACAATCTGAATAGGGATCGATCCAACAAAAATAACATGATGTTTTTCCTTTCTCTGTGTAGCAGGCGCCACACCAAGTATACGTGCTGACCTTATCTGACATGCCTCCCTCTCTATCACATCAGCAACTATGACACTAGTGGCCATATCAGCCTTCCTTTCCCACCCTTCTTTCCTTTCTTCTTTACCCTTTTTCTCCTCTGATTTCTTCTTCCCAGAACTGCCCAGCCTGCTGCTGCTGTTGCTGCTACTCATGGCTCCCTAGGTGACCACAAAATTCCTGCCTAGCGCCTAGCGCCTTTTTAACCCTGATAGAGAGACACATTAGGATATCATAAATTTGATCAATTATTATGGGTTTGTTCTAAAATCAGAATGGTTGGATCAACAGTTGGTGGTGTAGAATCCCATTGAGGGTTGGTGTTTTTAGCAGTTGAGATTACAGTTGTGGAAGCTTCACACAATTTTAAGCCATGATCCAATAGGTATTGAAACATGTCTAATTTGGCTTAAACTATATTACTAGGCGGAGGAGTTGACCAACTGTGCTACTGAAGTTGCTTCTCATTGTTTGTTCATTTTTTTGTCAGATCCAATATTATTTTTTCAGACGTCATGGCTTGACATATTCATCTTACTTTGCTCTTCTGTTGTTGCGCTAACACTGAGCCTCTAGATAAGGAGGGCAGAGCGAGGAATGAAGTGGGATTATCGTAGGTTGCAGATGCTTGATTGCCTTTTTTTTCTCCTTTTAGTTTTGGTCGGATAAATAAGATGTCTAGTATTCCAGAACATCCGTAGATCAACGAGAACTTCTTTTTCTTTCCCTTGGTTTTAGATTGTGCAAGTGAGCTTGATTTTTGGATGAATTTGAGCTGTGCTACAATCAGATATCTAGAGATGTTGGTGATAAGAGAGGCAGATTTGGAGGTTTGGCTTGCAATTCCAAGAATTTCTTTCTTTTCAAATTTTTTCACTTTCAATTTCAGAAAAAGTACATATAAGAATTATAATATTGAGGCAACATATGCTATCTCCGTTCTTTTATACTCATCGTTTTGGACATGGATGCGGTCTCTGGTTTACAACTTTGACCATTGAGTTGCAAGAACTTACTATGTGGATCAATGGCTTGGGTCTTTCTGAACCAGTTACCTTAAAAGATGCCATAAAAAAAAGGTTACCATGAGCGCTATGCTAGGAAATTATAGTCAGTAGGTCATTGTGTTGCTTTACTATCCCATCAGGCATTTGGATGTCCCCTCCAGTTTATATGATGGTTTATGATTCAGATTAAGACATGTGCTTTCACCTTCATCTTAATAATGATCGTATTTGCATCACAATCGTGGCATTTCACTGGCCCTTTACTGTTTCACATGAAGTAATTTTGCGTGTGTAGATATGCAGCAGAAGATTGCCAAAGTAGAATCTTATTTTACCAAATTTGGCGGCCAATATTTGTACACAGTACAATTGGTGCCTGATAGAGGCTACATCTGACCAAAACTTTGATTAGAACACCACAACCCTAAATGACATTTGCTCGTTTACTTTATGTTCTAGGAAGCAAATGAAAACCTTGATGATGCTGGCAATGAACTCATCTTGTCTGATGAAGATGTGGTGCGGTTCCAAATTGGAGAAGTGTTTGCCCACATGCCAAGGGATGATGTGGAGGCTAGACTGGACCAGATGAAAGAGGATGCAGCTAAGAAGTTGGAGAGGTTGGAGGAGGAGAAGGAATCCATCCTTGCCCAGATGGCTGGGCTGAAGAAGATACTCTACGGGAAGTTTAAGGATGCCATCAACTTGGAAGAAGATTAAAGTTGAGTACCAGGGCTGTCGAGCGTTGAATCATATGATACATGTTCTAGTTCAGGTGCTTTGTTCTTCCTGCTACACTGTTTCTCATTGTAATGGCGTGTGTAACACATGGGAGTTTAAGTTCCAGAGGATGGTCCCCCATTATGCATTGACATGGTTGATGCTTGGACTGGAATAGATTAGGGTTGATTGTCCAGCAGGAACCGTGGGGAATTATCGCAATTGATTACTTTAGAAACCAGTGAGGGCAAAAATGTGGACCTTTACTATATTTTGAGTTAGCCAATGGTTTGAACCTGCATTTGGATGAATTTAAGTGCTTAGGCATGACATGAGTGTTCTTCAATTAGACTTCATTCATGCAGGTGGTACAATACCAACTTGTTTCATGGCAAACATGTTGATCAAAGTATGTTGCTCGTGAGTTGCTGGAAAATGCTGAATCAAGTTTCTGCCTTTCTGGTGTCTACAGCTCTACATCCTAGTCCATCCCTATCCCGGTATCCCCTAACCCCTGCAACAGGGATAGAGAATAAGATATAAGCAGCTGATTGCCAGAGCCCATAAGTCCAACCAAAACCAATCTAGATTTACTCCCTGGTACCTACTCGCATTCTTTTTGGCGGGTTAAAGGTTATAGACAAGCCCAACAATTGGCGCTGAACTTGTAACATTGTAATGATGTATTCGTTCGGGATCATCATGTATCATTTTTATTTCAGCGTATAGTAGTAAAATTTTGGTTGTCTTCTCATGGAAAGACTATTAAGGTTCATCGAGAAGTGCTGTATGTTGGTATGAAATGGGTAGTGCTTTCGTGAAGATAGATTGAAAAACTCGAAGAGATGTCTTGCGATTTTATGTAAATGAATGTGCTTAACTATACATCTGTAAACAACGCGTGAGATTTAAAGTACCACGTTTGTCATGGGAATTCCTGAATCACTATTCGAGCATGGAGGAGGCCGAGCTTAGGGCCTGCCCGCCAGGTCTCCGTTTGTCGCTAAATCTCATGTGCCGATAATTTTGGAAACCGACTGTCAATTCGTGTATCATCTCTCGTTGGCAGCTGTGGACAGGTACTCTCTGTGTGACTTGAAGAATCAAGCTCTCGGAATTATGTAGTGTTTTTTTTTAAGTGAAAATTTTAAAGTTAATCGGGCTGCTAATGTGGTAGGTCATTCTATTGAACAGTTCAATAAAAGGGAGAAGAGGGAGGTGTGTTGTACGGCTCGGTTCCATCCTACTTGCCAGAAATAAGTCGGTACCGATTGTATAAATGCTGGTTGATATTTAATATATTGCAGTTGTTTTAAGAAAAATTTCTTCGAGAGATGTAAATACCCGCATAAAGCCAACAATCTAGGAATTCTCAAATCGAGAGAAATAAAAGTTTTACACTATTTGTTTTGGTGGGTCTAAATTATAACGATATCTTAACTAATCAAATATATCTTATATTATGGGATGAAATATATTAGTTCAACATAGCACGAAAAGATATATACTGTTTATTTTGGTGGACTAGACTATACTGCTAGAGATTAGTCGAAAATATCATAATAATCCTATATATGAACAATAAATCTAGGAGTGTAAATTACGTGAGCTTATCCATTAGATTAATTAAATGAGGTACAGTTGATAGTGGAACAAGTTGAAAATTGATGGGAAGACATATTATAACGATTGAACGCTACACAGGTCATCAACGGCGAAGAAGATCTGGTCCAAGTCGTCGGAGGGGTATAGCTAAAATCAATGTTGACGAGGTCTTTTCTGCTGATCTAGGCGCGGGTGCAATGGGAGCAATCATCTGTGATGTGAGGGGAATGTTCCTGGCAGGGCGTTGCATGTCCGTCCCACACGCGCTGGACGTTCCTCGACAGGAGCTGATGCTCTCAGAGCCAGTATACTTCTGGCTATGAAGGTTCGCGTCGTCAACCGCATTTATATCGAGTCGGACTCTTCGGACATTGTGCATGTCATGGCGGATAATGAAGACTAGAGGGATCCACGCGCTCGGCCGCGTCGGGCCATATAAGAAATTCCACACATCACTACATAATATAGTGTATTAGTTTTTAATACAATACAATAAAATTTCTTCTTATTAATATCACATCCGTTAGAATAGTATAATAGAAATATTAATAATCCAACAGCTATATTATTACAAGTTCCAATACATAAGAGTTTCCAACTCAGCAGAAGTACAATGAGATATGTTCAGTTAAAAGTAACAACTGAAATATAGAATTGAAGATAAAAGACCGAAAGCTATATGAATAGAGTTTTATTACTACTACGTTATTCCTAATTGTTATATTATTCTACTCTTGGTCTATCTCTATGTCGTCCTGCTCTCCCTAGTCGAGATAGTAATTCACTCTTTTGATCCCTAATTGTTATAATTGATGGGAATTTTATGAAGTTATTTGAGTTATTTAGGAGTTTCTAATAAATTTTTGTGTTGTATTGAATTACTCCTAAGTAGGAGATCTATTTAATAATAAAATAAAGAATTATTTTAAGTATTTAAATAATCTGGCTAAAAAAACTATTTTGGCCTACTCGGCACATTCGGCCTTCCCCTTGCCTCCTTACTCCCGCACCCATACGCCGCCCCTCAATCCTCTCGGTCTCCTCACCCCAATGCCTCATGCCTCTCTTCCTTTTCCCCCATGCAACTCCATGGCATCTCTCCCTTTTACCCTTGAGTGCCTCCTCTTTCGTGGCTCTGCTCTCCTCTCCTCTAGCGTGCAGCAGCGTGGCCCGCTCCACCTCGGCGTCGTTGCCTTTGGATGCCGCCGCCGCCGCCTAATCCCGCTTTCCTCTCCTCTAGCAGGTAGCGGCCGCCGCTCTGTCTTGGGCGTCGCTGGGGCGCCCCGCCGAGCTGCACTCCCCTCCATGGCCGTGCCACGACCGCCAAGCCGCCTTTGCCTCGGCCCTGCTGCCTCACTGCGTTGCCCAGGATGGCCATGGCCCTGGCGTTGTAGCATCAGTGCCACCAGTGCTCTACCGGGCCCGCCTCTCGTCGGTGGCGTGGTGGGGTTTCAAGAGGTACCAATCTTCTCTACTGCCACTATATATATATATATATACCACCTTACTCCTTCACTAGTGTAGCAAGATCGGCTTTGCTAACTAATCGTCCATAATGGTCATGGTTTGTGGCTGTTATATGTAGTCCGAGGTATTTGTGCTCATGTTATGCCCTAATTCCTTCTTAGTAATTCCAGAGTAATATTTTGTGGTTAATTTGATCCTATCACTATCTGTTTTTGATACTTGCTCATGTGTATGAGATTATGCCATGCTCTAGTGTTTGCTTATGGTAGTTATATCTGGACCTGTATATATGCTATAAGATTTTTAGGTATAAATTTCCTTTCCCTGATTATTTTAAGAACTTATCACTTTGTTTAATCTCTGTGAACTAGCCTTAGGCTTGAAGATTGATGCTATTGGATGTTGAACAATTTAAGCCTTAAGTTCAATAAAAATAGATTTTGATCTTGACCTGCTTAGATTAGCATGGCTGGTTATTAACTTGGAAGAACAGATGGTATATTAAACTGTAGTTGGCCACCTTGATGCTACAACACTATTATATGTTTAGTTCTAGTTACGAGTGCTCACACACCTACATGTTTACTATTTACTGTTTTATGGCTTATTTTAGTTTTGCTATTATGGCCATGCCGTCACCACTATTTGCTTGGCTTTAAAAACAAATGGTTTACTATACTGATAAGGACAGATTGCTGCATTCTTTCTCTCTCCTAGGTAAGATAGATCTTTTCTGATTTATTCTTATCCCCTCCTGAATAGATGCTACCTTAGTCTTGGCCTTACTCATCTCTCTTTCATTCATCAATTTAAAAAAATTGATAAGAATATATCATTTTCACTTGATTTCTTATTTCTATGGAGTTCGCTATTATTTTATTTCTTCTAAATGTTTAATTCTACCTCGTCTCTTCATACTTTAAGTAATTTCTGAAGTTTGATCTTATGGTATTGTTGGTTCCGGCTTTTTCAGGAGACACCTTCTCCTCCTTGCTATCTTGGCTTACTCGCCTTGCGAGGTGAAATAGAGCACCTAAAACCCTATTTATAGGCACTTGGGCCTATTGTGCTGGAATCTTAAGTTGGTTACATGGCATGTTTGGGTGAATCCTTATCTTTCTAAACTTGCAGTGGCATTATGGAGTGCCGCCAGCAACTAGATGTGCTGGCTGCCCTTATCTGATCTTATAAACTATTCTTGGTTGGCAAAAATTATTGGTTTATGTCATGGCATAGCTGGTGACTTAAATTCGAATTTGTTAGCATATTGACGTCTAGATTAACTGGATTACCACTTGAAAGTTAATCTTCTTCTTTTTAAACAAAACTATGATTGGGTTTGCCTGTATGGAGATTAGTCTAACTTAGCTTTTGGAATCAGCTATACCTTGGTTGCCTAATTGTTGCTTGATGCCTTATAAAATCTTGTTGTCTGATGCCTTATGATTTATGGATCTAATATTGTTGCCTTCTTAAAAGAAAAAAAGCTGATTCCTAGGGTTGACTTTAAACATTTTGAGACCAAAACCAGTTTTTTTTGGTCTCATAAGATTAATCTCCTACACAAACTGCATTTCTGAAAAGGGAATGCAACATTTTAATCACAATTATTTTCTTTGCTTTGCTTGAGTTTCTTTTTACATGTATGTAGGTCAAGATAAGCAAAGAAGAAGAACAAGATGAAGAAAAGAAGGAACTATAGTGTTTAGGGCTTGAATAATGTAATCTTGTTTTCTGTAACTTTATCTTTTTGTAACATTATGACTTTGTATTAGTACTTGTAATAAAGAATATCTTGCATTATTGCTTTATTCTTTTATCACAATGTTATTTAGTTTGAATATCCAAACAGTAACATATTGTATTAAATATTTTCATACGCTGAAATTTTTTTGTTTAACCAATTACTATTTAACTTTTCATTTGATATCATATCATATATGCAAAAATTTAATTTTTTGCTAAATTCATGTCTTTTATGCGCTTGTATGCGAATGATGTATGCGTATGTATGCAAATGATGCATCACAAAACATATCTTGTACTCCTCTCTGATGTTAGCAAAAAACTAGGGTTCTCACACTATCTATCTATCTATCTATCTATCTATCTATTACTATACTAATTACAAACTTCCTGAAAATTCCCATGTTAATCAAAGAAAAAAGAAAAATAACTAACCATCAATTTGGTGGAGCCAAATTATAATGGTTCAGATCGATTCACATTAAAAAGAAAATATTAAACCGTAATATACCTGGACTCTTTCTCGCTTAGGATGCTATAAGTTGAACAATGTTAGTAGCTAGAGTCCATGTCTGGAGTAAGTGTGAGAGTCTAGTTTCAACTACCGGACCCCCACGTGTATATCCTCATCAGTCCAGGATCACGCTGACGAACACAGGCGAAATGTGTACCACTGCACACATCACGAAGCTTATTAGAAACACATTTGATTAATAACAGCCGAATGACCATATAAACATCTAGGACTTACGTCCCTTACCATGCAGCAGCACAGCGGAAAAGATAAAGCATAGATGTCTCCATCTCAGCCACAGGCAGTCGACGGAGTCCACGTAACTTAGTCCTCACATGGTCGTAGAAAACCTCATAGCTTCACCACCATCTTCGAAGATATCTGAACACAGCCCAACAAACAACATGCACGATGAGTACTTTACGTACTCAGCAAGCCACCTGGTAGCAGATGGTCCTATTAAACTACATGCAAGGCTTCAACGGAAGGCTGTATGGTTCATTTGCAGAAAAGCAGTTTTAGTTGAAATATTACGGTAGATTCAAAGGCAGCATTTTGATGTAAAACAATTTTATTATTAGGGGTGTTTTTCATCAGGTGTAGTCCACGACCCACATATTCGAGCAAGGAACTCCCGCCTTAACTCGACCATAGGTTTCATCAGCAAAGGGGTAGAGAGAAATAGCAAGGGGGAGAGGGACAGGTCCTTTTCATCAAGAATGAGGCATGTGCTGTCCATGGACCGTGGACACGGCTAATCGATTAGTTTTTAACTCTGCAGAGTGTGTACACTTTACCCACATGACACGATCATCCCCTTATGCCAAGCTGATCGGGCTTGTACACACGCCCATTGGTGTGTCGGCAGGGTGACCGTGACGAGGTCTTTTAGTTAGATCCCCCTAAGGTGTGACATGCCCACCGGGTCTGGCTCAGAGTTGAGAGTACGTCCCCACCATCCGATCCCCCCATCCGTGCCGAAGGTCCTCGTAGCTACGTCCACCCCTTCTGCGGTACGGCAACATCGGCACCAAAGGCTGACTAACCTACTTGACCAAACCAGTGCCCATATAGCATGTGGTGTACTGTTGACACAGTTTTCCAATTACATGACTTTGGCCTTATGCGGTACGGACGACCCATGGTTCCTTTTAAACCGGCCTTCTGCGGGTAGGCAACCATATGCTCCTTCATCACATGATCCAGCTGTTGCCCGCACCATATTAGATGGTAAGTTTCACCCAGAGTAGAATAGGAAGAATAGAGAGAGAGAGGGAATCATCGGGCATCCGGCCCTAGCTCAGCGAGCTCAACCAGTTTCAACGAGGATCATCGATCCAATATTCATTTCTCCGTAGAGGCAAATCAAAACAACCTAATGATGAATTTAAGCATGGCTAAGCATATCTCTACTTTATTCAGAATAAAACCTACTAATCTACTCAGGTATCAAGTATAAAGGGCGACAAGCGGGCAGGGTAAAAGTGTGTCAATCGACACGCTAGCTACTAGATTAAAACAGCATGCATGTTTGTAAATAACAAAATATAATGACTTCAAAAATATAGGATCAAATATGATCAAGAAAAAGGGGCATGCCTTCGTTGGCGTATTCCTTCAATTCTCCTCCTTGAACTTGACTCTGGTTAACCACGTCACTCCCTACTCGTCGTAATAGAAATAGAATGCACAAATAAATAAATAAAGCAACTCCAAATAACTCAAACATTAACAGAAAGGAGGAGGATGGTTAGATCAAGGATAGGATTTGGAACACGAAGGGATTACTGGCAGAAGGGTAAACCAGAGGAAAGGGGGGAAAGACATCATCTCGTAAGATGAGATAAAGAGTCATCTCTAAACTATAGGTAGTTCAGAGTCAGGATTATATATATGGTAGAACCACATATGACACATGGACAAAAGGTTTATGGACCTGGTCCATAAAGAGTAAAGGTGATACGAAAGAAAGATCGTATGGCTATGATCGATTGACAGTGGAGAAGCACACGCCAATGGTTAAGGTTTCAAAAGATGGGCACTACATGCGGAAACCACATGTAAGTGAGAAAGGATAGAGTCAAACAGAGACACATCTATCGCTTGGTAGAAAGCTATGGACGGGAGGTACAGACGGATTCTGATACAGATGGCAAAGCCATAAGTTAGAATTAGAAATTAGGATAAACACCAACATGGGTGATCCGACATGGAAACATCGGCAGGATAGATACCGATGAAGATCGAGGCATTCCAATAAACGGAGCTATGCCATGGACTGGAGATTGGATCTCAAGATTCATGGCCGAACATCGACAAATGATCGAAGGATCATGTCAACGCTTATTACCAATCAAGGGATTGATTACTGCTAGTGGATCATCATGCATTATATGGTGCAATGATCAAGATCGAAAGAAGGTATCAACAGAAACTGAGGTGTGGAGTCCCAAATGCTGGTGTCATGCCACAACCGGCATAGGAACCACGAATAATCTCAACCAAAAGATATTAGCGAAGGGCTAGCAAGCTGAGCTAGGATGAACAGATTCAGAAGAGACGGATCAGAAGATAGCATTTGAATAGAAATTCAAGACTTGGATAATAGAGATCACCAACACTATTAGGGTCACTACACTGGCCATATTCCTTGTACATATATACGGAATATACATATGGTAATATAAATATCATATATATACAAAAACTATTAACAAGCATGGCACATCAAACATAACCTATCATGCTAGTTAGCCCACAAAATAGCAACCAGAACTACATGATTAAACAATAAGGATAGATCAGCAAGGAATTACAATTCCAACATATATATTATAAACACATTCAATCTAACCATGTATAAACATATGTATGACTACATGCAACTATATGCTTATGCAACATAAAACATGATGGTCATGAATAGACTCAAATATGCGTAAACTAATAAGTTCACAACAAAATAATTATTTAGATAACTCTAATAATTACAATGGTTAACAACAACTATTATTATACCATACTAGTTATTTAGCAACAACAAGAATCTAATCATGCTAAATACATAAAATTAATGCAAGGTAACAAGTTCTAAACATGTCATGGCACTTATCACTATATAAGCTTGCTATGTATATACCAGGTATAACAAATAACACACATCCTGCTAGTTGGTACACATGTAAAGTAAATCAACAAACCCTAGCATACCGGTATGCACTACATGTTTGAAAGCAAAACCTACCCTGCTAATCATCAGAAAATGACAAAGTCCTACATGCCTCATAATACACAACAAGCATGGCATAAACTAACATGATAATTAACCACAAATAATATTTAAGTGAGTACTACATATTTATAATGGTTAATAGCAGTA
The DNA here is from genome assembly GCA_019208055.1 of Stipa capillata. Classification (NCBI taxonomy): domain Eukaryota; kingdom Viridiplantae; phylum Streptophyta; class Magnoliopsida; order Poales; family Poaceae; genus Stipa; species Stipa capillata. The sequence continues at coordinate 75,071 of JAGXJF010004175.1, forward strand.
AAGAATAAATTAACAACATCTAATCATATTTACACATGTTTTTTCTATTATTTTAAAGACTAGACATTAAGCTAAAAGCTATTCTCTATCATTAGCATCAATTAATTAAACATGAATCAACCTAGGGTGTAACAGCAGTACCAGAACAACACCAAAATGATTTAATAAAAATATTAATCCTGAACATTAATTAATTAAAGCAATTCTTATCATTTTCTAGTGTAACCATTATCTAGAAAATAGGGATTAATCTTATTAAATCATACAATTGGATTCTCATGCTGTCACCCAATTCCAGAGGCATTTCATGTTTGCAAGTGTTCTGGAAATGTATTTTAAACAATTAAAGCTATTATTCTAAGCATGAAAACTACACTAAAAACATGGTAAAACATTATTTAATTATGTCAAATAGGTTCTCATGACTTGAAAACATACACATAACATAACATGATTTATTGAGTGCTGGACATGAATTTTTAAAGGCTAAAACAGATTTAAAGATACTATTGCTAATTCATCATTTAATATCAATTTTAAATCAACCTAGAGCACATCCTGATTTTTATAGCTCAAACCATTGCAGGAAAAATGTTTGGTTTACATGGTAATGAGTTCTAGGGTTCTCTGATCCTAGGCAAAAATTGAATATAAATAAAAGAGAGCATTTCTATTTTTAATAATTAAAATAAAGCTTATTTTAACTCTAGGAAATTCTACACAAGTCTAAAAATTATGAAAATTTCCAGAAACACTCCTATCATACTAGTAATCTACAGAAAAAGATTCACTTCAAAATAATCAACCAGTACAAAGTTATCACGAAATTAGGTCAAATTTCAACCAAATTAATATACTTCAAAATCCAGCGATCAGATTAAAATCCGATTGCACCGTTGGATTTGTGGGTTCTAACGATTCCATTTTACTCCTAAGACCAAAGATCGGGCAAGATTAGATGGATACAAAATTTGGACAGAGGGAAGGCAAAAGGGGAACTGTATAGAGGTTACTGTTCACACACGTGTATGGTTCACGCTACAGTAACAGAGGGCAAAAGTAGATGGATCCAAGCAAGGGCTGCACAAAGGAGGTGGATGATGGCTAAAATTGGCGGAGGGAAAATATTTTACGGGTTGATGGGAGACTACCTCGGAGAAGGATTGGAGAGAGGCTCACCGTGGGTGGAGAAATTGAGGAGAGAAGGAGATCACCGGAGTTGAAGAAGAACTCGCGGTACGGTTGATGTCGTGAACGAAGCTCGCGATTTGTTGCGGTAGGAGATGCACGCCGGCGTGGGGAAGCTCATCGTAGCAACGCCTCGGGTGGAGGTACGCCGGTATGCGAATTTCTCGCCGGAGTTCCGCCGGAGTTGGAGAAGAAAAGATTGGAGGAGGAATTTTTGATGTGGAAGTAAAGGGTTAAATCATAGAGAATGGGAGGCCTTTTATAGGAGAAATAGGAGGGAGAGGAAATGTCATTAGCACTAATTAATTGGCAAGAGAAAAAAAAAGAAACGGCAAACGCCGGATTAAATCTGCGCTATCACGGCCGGCAGCCGCGGTGCTCACGCGCCCACGTGCTGCAGCTATGATGCATGCATGTGCACGGGGCCCACAACTATTTATTTATTTATTTTCGGATTAAATCAATAAAGAAAA
>JAGXJF010004176.1:0-12591 GCA_019208055.1 Stipa capillata
GGCTGGGATTTCTCCTGCTAATTCTGATCGTGGTGACGATCAAGACCGTACCCGCGTGGCGTCCGACGAGGACAACGCGATGGAATACGAGTACACGTCGTCCAGCCAAGGACCTCGGATGGTACTCGCGATCAACGATGGTCGAGAAGACCCCGAAGATCAGAATCTGCCCGGGGGCTCACAGCCGCGCAATGCGCTGGCTGCCTCCCACGTGGACGGAGGCTTGCCCGCTGCCGGGGAGAGAACTCCTCGTCGAAGCGGAGACCTGCCCGCCATGGGAGAAAGATCCCCCCCGGGAACGAGGGAGTACGTGTCCCGAACTGCTCGAAGACTTGCGGAAGTGCGCAATCTACTGTCACAGCCTCCCGTAGCGGATTTATCTACACCCGCGGGCGAGCAGTGGCTGCGACGGCTGGGGGCTGACCTCCAGGAGGCTCAGAACCAGGCCGAGTCTTCTCGAGCCCGATCGGTGGCCCGCAGCTCTACTCGGGTGGATACCCCTCCTCCGCTGGAAGAACGGGATCAGGAGGGACGTCACCCCAGGAACCGGTCTCCTCAGGAGGAGCAGCCGGTGGACCTCCGAGAACAGCTCGAGCGGCGCCGCCGCCAAAGGCGCCAGCAGGAGCAGCAACCTTCTCGGAGAGATCACGTGCACAACGCCAATACCCGGGGCCGATCCTCGACCCCGAATAGTGGCGAGAACGTGCCTTATCGGGGATCCTTCAGCGGATGTCAGGCGTTGTCCCAGGAACTCCGACAGGTACGCTGGCCTTCTCGTTTCAAGCCCGGCTCGCTTGAATCGTACGACGGAACCACGAATCCCGTGGAATTCCTCCAGATCTACACCACCGCGATTGAGGCGGCCGGCGGTGACGAGAAGGTAATGGCCAACTACCTCCCTACCGCTCTCAGAGGAGCCGCTAGGACGTGGTTGACGAATCTCCCCCCAGGAACAATACGTTCCTGGGGACAGCTATGCGACATGCTACTCGGGAACTTCCAGGGCACCTTCCCGAGGCCTGGTCGGGTCGACGATCTTTTCCTCGTCGTCCAGCGACCAGATGAGACATTCCGTGAGTTCACGAAGAGGTTTAGTGCTGTCCGCAACACTATACCCGAGATAACGGACTCGGATGTCATCCGCGCCTTCACTCGGGGCAGCCGAAACGAGATGTGCACGCACGATCTGATCATGCGCCCACCAAAAACCACCAGGCAGCTCATGGACCTGGCCGAGAAGGCCGCTTGTGCGGAGGAAACCCTTCGCTATATCAAGCAGCAGCGGGGTGAATCGACCAGCTCTCCCCTCCGGTCAAGAGGCGATTCGCGCAAGACTAAGCGCAAGAAGAAGCCCTCCGGAGGGAGCAAGGAGAAGAGGACCAGAACCGACGAGGTGATGGCCGACGTCTCCGAGAAACGCACCTGGAAGCCACGCCCCAAGGATAAGCCTACAACATCCTCCGACAAGACGTCCAAGCCCTGGTGTGACTTTCACCAGACTGACTCGCATGATCTGCGACAGTGTCGCATCTTCAAGAAATACCTTCGGGAAGAGCGAGAGAGGTTCCGCGAGGAGAACCCTCAGGTCGCTAACAACAGCCGGGAGACGTCTTCCGACGACGATGAATCCACCCCTGAGCCTTTCCAGGGGCATGTCAGAGCAATTGAGCACATATTCGGGGGCTCAACCTCTTACGAGTCCAAGAGGCAGTATAAGGCGATCGCCCGGGAAGTCCTCGCGAGTGTACCGCGAGTCCCTCGAGCGATCAAGTGGTCTGAGGTAGCAATCTCATTCGACCAGACCGATTGCCCCGAAAACTGTGCTCGACCGGGACGGTACCCGATCGTGGTCGAGCCAACGATCAACAATTGCCGAGTGGGCCGCGTGCTAATAGATGGAGGGAGCTCCCTCAATATCCTATTCGCCAACGCCCTCGATGCCATGCAAGTGCCACGGTCGTCCGTGCAGACGGTGACGCACGCTTTCCACGGCATCGTCCCGGGCTCATCGGCCACGCCGATAGGGCAAGTCACGCTCCCGGTTACCTTCGGTACACCGGAGAATTTCCGAACAGAGAAAATCCTGTTCGATGTAGTCGATTTCGAGACAGCCTACAATGCTATCTTGGGACGGCCTACCCTGGCCAAGTTCATGGCAGCTACGCACTACGCCTACCAGTGCATAAAGATGCCAGGCCCAAAGGGTGTCCTCACGATAAGGAGCTCCCCCAGAGAAGCACTCCTCTGCGACAAGCGCAGCCTCGACCTCGCAGAGCAGCACCTACCCTCTACCCAGGACGCCAACGTCGAGGCTCCCGCCTCCACGTCGTCAAGACCGCCTCCACGGCTACGAGCAACGACTCCGGAAAGTAACCCCTCCAAGTTGGAGAAAAAGCTCCACGACTAAGTCGGAGCTGGGAGAAAAACAGGGCCTTCCCCGGACAGGACAACGGTTCCTCGGGAGAAGCGGCCCGATCCAGGTCGCTCGTATTAGTGGTAAAGAAGGTCGCGTCCGTTAGAGAGTCCAGTACAACCGCCTCCGGTAAGATCGTACAACCATCGCCTCCTCGTCGGCGGATTCCGAAGTTGCACCAACACCAGCCTCAAGAGTCGCCAAGCTACGAACAAGTCGATGATAAGACGCTCCGGGCGCCGCCGCCCAGCACGCGCACTCAACAAAGTTCGGTCAGCGGGTCGCGACAAGAGGACGGGAGTCTTTGGCGCAACCGACGACAAGCCAAATGAGGAGGGGACGGCTTAGTTTTTGTTTCTTAGTTTTTTCCTAGAATTGTTTCTCCTTACAGTAGCCTGTAAAAGACACAGTTTTTAAATAATACAAAGTTCTTAGTTCAATGTTTCTCATTATCTATTCAGACTGCCTATCCGAGATACTTCTCGACCAGTCAGTCGGGGGCTGGATAAGAGTACGGTAAAGTCGAGATACGAGTACGAGTACCGATTTCTTCGACCTGCGCAAAGGAGAAAGGGTCCTGCGCTGCAACTGCCAGGGACGCAAGGAAAACCCCTTAACGCGTTTGCAGGTGACAGGGGAGCCACTGAGCCCCCCACCTGACCAGACCTAAGGCCTGGTTGACTAAGCTCCCCAGTTCCGTGGCAATGTCCCCTTGATCCCAAGTAAAGGAAGGGAAGGAGGTGCGAGTACGACTAGATCAACGGAACCTGTACGCTTATCCACGTCTCCGACCACTCGGAGCAGAAGATACCTCGGGTAGAGTGAAACCTCGTTGATCGAGCAAACGCAGAATTTACTAGCCAAGTAACCGAAGTCTCCCCTCAGCTAAGGAATACGGAGGTGCTGCCATGGCCACGACAAGCTGTACGAAAGACCCCTTATCGCGTTTACTGATGACGAGGAGCCACTGAGCCCTCCATCCGACTAAACCTAAGGACCGGTCGATCACAGCAAGGAACGACCTACGGCACTATTCGCACACCTATACTAGAGGAAGACAAAGGACATTGGTTCCGACTAAAGTCTACGCTTGCATCCGACAAAGTTTCACATGAGCAGAGTAGACAAGGTTTTGAAAAAGACAAAAACACACGAGTTATCGCACAGTTACTAACCACAGTATCTACGTAAGTGTTTGCTATTACAGACCTACTTCAAGCCAGGTGCACGAAGACTGCCAGCATTAGGACCGAGTTCGGGATGAGGTAGATCAACTCGATCTCGTAGAACTGGAGTGCAAGGAGGAAGAAGGACGAAGGCGGGAATTGGAATCCACACCTAAAAAAGTTCGCGAAAACGACGATCCAGCCCGTGTTAGGGGTGGGGACCGTCTCCTTCGCGGCCTCCCGGTAAGGCACGAATACCTCCGGGAGTATCACCTCCTCCGCCGCCAGCTTCTCCAAGGCGGAGGCGTCCATCACAGATACTTCAAATGGAGGAATGGCGACGGCCACTTCCTCAGAGTCTTTCCCCGACTCCTCGGTGCGATCGGGAGAACTCGTCATGATCTTCTTCTTGCCCATCTTCGTCATTCGACCACGAGACGATGGAGACGAAGGTTTTGGCAAGGGCGCGAGGAAGAAGATGAAGGGAACAAGAAGGCTAGGAGGCAAGAGAGCAAGGTGGGCAAAACCCCAATTCTTGGACTCCTATAGATTTAAACTTTCACTGGGGACGAGCGCATTTTTCGGCACGATCAGTTCCATCGCATTTAATGCGGGCAGTTGCTTTTTCCGCGTACGAGGCATGTCGCGGGAAAAAGAGGGTCTGACAACCCACGACCCGAACGAGCGCGGCGCACGATAGCGCAGAGAGAGAAAAGATTCTTCATCACCACGCGAATTTTCTGCCACGATGGATCGGTTTCCTAAAAATATGCCAGGCGGACGCGTGTCCGTGATCAACGGACCAGATCGAATCAGAAAGCATTCTAGGGGTTGTCCCGAGGATAATCCCGACAAGGCTGTCACAGCTACTCGGTAGGGGTAGAACCTACTCGAAGAAGTCGCCAACGAAAGCTACTCGGATCGCCTACTCGGAAGATCGTTCCCGACAAGGGCAGATTTTTAACAGAACCATCATGGCCTCACTTCGCGTACTGATGGGGGGCTTGATGATGAATAGTACGGCGTCCCGCGTATTAGGGGGATCCGTATACAGATTCCCATGACCTTAGGTAGGTACAGCTTACCCGGGAAGGATCCCTGGACGATAAGGTAACTCCTCTTGGGAGAGAAGATTCCCCTTAAACTAGGAAGTCGATCCCGACGTTTAAGGAGACCCGAGTCCTACTTGGGCGTAAGTCCACGTCCGGTACGACCTTGGGTACCCCCTATATAAGGATCAGCAATCCCATAGGGGAGGAGAGAGAAAAAGGAGCGAAATAGATCCAAGGAAAGGCGAATTAGGTCAAGACATCTAGTCGCAGCTCCAGAAGACGAAGCCCTAGAAGATCCACTGCCTCGAAGGAGTCGAGCCCGGTGGTTTAGGATAGTTTAGTCTACGATTAAGCCTAGGGTAGCCACTAACATACACCCCCCATTGTAAAGCGTGTTCCCGAGCAATATATAGCAACAGGACGTAGGGTTATTATCCTGAGGGAGACCCGAACCTGTATAAAAATGGCTGTTCCCTGCTGTCAGATCTCTTGGCGCTTGGGCCCTAGAGGTCCCTACCCCCCAGTAATCATCATCCCACGAGTACCGTAAGATCGCTGGTTCACCGATCGTCGACAACTTCCTTCTCTATTAGGTCACGAACTGTGTCAAAGGTGTCTAGAACGAATTGTTCTAAGTCTGTAAGGACTAGGAGGTTCTCATCAGAGTCTTCTTCAGAGGGATTTTGCTCATAACAAGAACACTCACTATTTTCACAACAGTTAATATCTGAATGGCTTTGGCTTTCTGAACTAGACTCGTCATTATCAATGTGGTTCAGAATCTCTCCCAATCTACCTTTTATATCTTCACTGTCTGATTCTAGTAGGGCTTGAATCTCCTTTCTTAACTTTAGATTTTTAAGCATCTACTAGCTATGTGACCTTCAACACCACATTTGAAACACACGGGTTTCTTTGTATTATTCTATAGAGTTTGGTATTATCCCTCTTTATGACTAAAGGGCTTTGGTTTCTTCCTTTTGGTGGGAAATCTTTCTTTCTTATGACTGCCCAGAATATTTTTTGATATGTTTAGGAGGCTTTCTTTTAGTTCTAGGATCATAGGGATCTTGGAATCCAAATTGATAACAGAAAGTCTCCCAATTCATGTTTCCCAATAATTTTTTGTTTCTTGAGCTGATCCTTAATCTTAAGATCATTACATAATTCAGCTCCTACCAGTTGTATTTTTTGGGTAATATTTCCTATGTCTAGGCATTGATAGTTTATATTTCCTCCTCCTTCCTTTCTCAAGGAGTTCCTAACCTTTTCAGCAAATAAAGGAGGTAAACCAGATATATATTTTTCTTTCCAAAAATCTTGATTAGGATCAGGTAGGGTATATAATTTGGATAAGAATGTGTCTTTATACCATCTAAAGTCTGACATAGTTTTGCATCTAAGGTTTATCAATTGCTCTCTATTTTTCTCATAAATATCTTGATAATTTCCAGCAAAATGATAAACTATATTGTACAGCAAAGTAGTCATGGCATCCGAAATGTTACCTCTTTGGTTTCCTTCTTCATCGTAGGCCATAATGGGCATTCTATTGCCATCTAGCTTTACTGCATTTATGATTGCTTCTCTTTGTTCTTCATCCAAATAGTGATCCCACCAGCCTCTTAATTGACCAGAGAATCCAACAATAATCATTGAGGCTGCTTCTTTTTCTTTATTACCATTTGCAATGCAAGCATTGGCATACATAATCATTTGGTGGCATAGTGTGAAGATTTGATACTCTGTAAATCCATCCAAATTCCATTCTACAATTTCTTTCCCATTAAAGTATGTCATATTAGTTATTTGTGGAGTTTCTTCAAATTGTAGATCTGCATACGTTGGCCTAGGATAATAATTTCTAGTTCTTGATGTTAGAGTAGTAGGTTTGAATATTTTATTGATCATGTCACTACTTTCTCCTTCAGAAATTTGATTGATATTTTTGTTAACCTTTAAACTACTCAGTTTATTTGCTATCTCATTGACTAAGTCTTCAGATAGAGCTGATCCTATAGCCTTTTGCTTTTCCAAGTTTTATGTTGGAATTTAACATGTGAGGAACAAATAATGGAGTAACTTGTTGAGAACTAGATGACTCATGTTGGGACTTTGGAGGATAATTTACCTTAACTTCACCTTTGCTCGGCTTGCTTCCCTCCAAGAGGATGTTCTCAATTCGATCAGTTTGCTGCCCAAGAGTATGTAAAGAGATATTTGCAAAGTTTTGTTGTTCTACCAGGTGGCCTACATGTTCCACCCTTATGGGCTCTTGGTAGGTGCTTTCTAGCAATACTTTTGAGTGGACTAGCTTTAATACTTTCACCCTTTGCATTATCACTCAGTTGAATAGACTCAAAAGGAGGGTGAATAGCTTCTATGGCTTTTCCACTAGAGGTTGTCCATTCTGTTGACATCTTTTTAATGACAGCAAGATTATCATTATCATCTTCACTATTAACTTCATCATTGATTCTGATTCACTATTGATTTCTGCGTTAGACTCATGGTCACTTTTAGCTGCAAATTCATTTTGGTTTCTGATTTTCATTCTGATCATTTGACTTCACGCTTAGGCTGGGACTTCTGGCCTAAAATATTTCTCAAAAAGCTTAAGTTTGCTATTTTCATACCAATCAAAAAAGAAGATATTTTTCCTTTGTTGCTTCATATCATCATACCATGCTTCCTTAACTTTCATTCTAAAAGAACGATCTAGTTTTAGATAGTTTTCTACCTTAGCTTCATTTTTGGGAAGCTCAACTTCAAGCCTAAGGAGTTCTTTGTTGATTTCAAATTCAGGCTCTTGAATTGGAACAATAAATCTGCTTTCAAAATCAGAATCATATCTGAAACCATAGTCATAATTATTAGCATAACCATAGCATAACTATAGGGATAGTCATCATCACTCTCATATTCAGAATCAGTTTCATAATCATCTTTGATTCATAATATCATCTTCTAATTCAATGACATTAAGATCAAAATCTGAAATTGAGGGTTCATACGAATTGTCCTCATAAGTTGCATAAACAATATTTTGTGGTCTATCTCGAGGTCTGCTATCACAGCTAACCGATGGTCTAGACTGGATGAAAACTTTTCTTTTTGAGGAGAATGTTACTTCAACATCCCCTTCTGGTGTTTCAGTCATGGACTCAACCTCGGTTTGTTGTGTGGCCTTTGGCTCAACAGCTTGGAAGAGCGTCCACTTTTCAGGCAGTATTATCTCGTCCCATTTTAAGGTTCTAGGAGTTAGGACATGATTTCTTGGGTTGGCTTGGAGAAGGGTGGTTAACCCTTTTGGTGTATTTTGTTTTGCACAAGGGGCTAGTGTTGTCATGGCTTTGTAATAGATCCTATATGTTACGGAAATATTCTCGCTTCCTGGTTCAAGATCATAGCCAGACGTTTGCAAGTTTAAGGTCAAGACCCTGTGGATGTTTGTGTCTGAAAGAGATACTGAGAAGTCTGGGAAAGTGTTAAAGAATACTGGACCGTTACTAAGACTGGCTTCAACCATTCCTAGTAAAGAATCTTTAAATCTTTTATTTCTACAATCCCTTAGACAAGCCAATACGGATACATTTAAACCTTTCCTTGTTAAGGATCGAATAGCAATTTGGACCAGACCAAAGTGTAGATACTGATACTGGGGTTTTCGTCTTATCATATCAATTTCTTTTTCAGAAAGAAGATGCAAAGTCTCATGCAAAGAACTAATAGGAAGAGTTTTTTCAATAGTTTTTATATAATAATCAGAACGTAGGGAAAATGTGCCAACATGATATATATCCTTAATATTTACTCTAGGTACCTTCCAGTTTGCAATACTTTTTTCAATATCTTCAAAACATATAGATGAAGCATTTTTTACAGACATAGTTTTAACGGACTTATCGTTACTACACGAGGCTACAGCACGATCAGTTACACCTAGAGACCTGACTAACCAAGACATCTTATACGAACAAAGGAGTAAGGAATAGGTAGTTTCCAGACAACGGCAGGGCAAATCCCACAATTAAGATCAACCTGTAGGAGAGTTGGTTTCCAGACAACGGCAGGGAAAAATCCCACAATTAAGATCAACCTTCACCTCATAATCAAGCCCTCAGACAACGATTTCTGCCTAACAAACGCCTATCCACGGCTTAACAACGGCCACGCGTCTTCGAGGTATACGCTCTAGAGGATCAGGGTTCTCCGCGACTCGGCCTACCAACAACTCCTGGCGGGATCTCCGCGACTCGGCCTACTACCACACTCCTCTCCCCCCCCCTTCGGAGAAGATGGCTTGGGAAGGTCAGGGGACAGATGGCTCTGATATATTATCTCAGTTGGTTTTTCATTCGGAACCGACTGGGATAGTATATTATCTCAGTTGGTTTTTTTTAACTGGCTGAGAAGTTGTTATCTTAGTCGGTTTTATAACCGGCTGAGATAATTCATATTATTAGCACTCTTCTCTACAGCCGAAAGGTAAACCGGCTGAGAAAGCTATTTTGGGCCGACTGTAATTGTCTGTTCTGTAGTAGTGATTGGACTCCTTGTGGATTATTTATGTACACTACTATATGATACTATATGCTCCATAAAGGTCCAAAACCTACGCAACCGACTACGGCATATAAGGAAGACACTTTCGCATCCGGGAGAAGAGAACTATGGGAGAATGAGGTCAAGAGCCTAGAAGAGGTATGGAGGTTGTTGATGGTAGAATGAGCTGACGCAAGATGAAATCAATTATAGTGTAACTTTCGATGAGAAATAGCATTGAATCTAGGAGACGGTGATTAATCCACTACTTTAGGACTAAGATGTATAACACATAGATGTGTTACTGCGGCCTCAAAAATGTGTTACTAAGGCCTGCAATAACACAATTTTGTATGTGTTACAACGATTGAGTCTATTGTAGCACAAAATAATTGACCTTGTATGTAACAAAATATGTTACAACTACACAATAGCAACATATACCATATGTGTTATCATATATCTTAGTAATACTTTTTTATAGTTGTAACAATAGGGTTAGTAACATCTTTTTCTAATTGCAAAAACAAGCTTAGTAACACATTTTTTAGCAATATTGTAACACAGTTACAACTAATTGGCAATAGAGCCCAGTAACACAGTTACTAACTATAAACACTATTCAACATGATTAGTAACATCCTTTTTCAATATTGTTACATGTTACAAATTTTTGGCAATAAACCCTAGTAACACATTTTCTAGCTGTATCTGCACAACTAGTAGCACTATTTTCTATACTCTACAACACATAGTTAGCAACTCGTTTCATGTAACATTAATTTATTTAATAAAAAATTATTGTTTTATATCTTTAGAAACATGGAGAAAACAATAAGCTTGACACATAGTAGAATAGCAAAAGAAACATTAGCACAATGACCATAACATACATAAATTTCATTACGCGTACAAATATATGTATTTTTCACATCATTCCATAGCGTTCATAATGTTTTGACTCTTGACATGATACGTCTTCTAGAAAATATTACATTTCTCAACCTATTAGTGTAAACAACATTTATGCTACTTCTAGTCTTCATAAAATTATTTACTTCTCGATTGATCACAAGCGAGGCATCCAAATGTAAGAACTCAGCCATCAATTCGATTGATTAATCTGCACAAAAAAACACCTTCACAGCTGCAATTGAAAACATAGCATATGTAATTCAACAAAATTATAGAAAAGTAACTATTAACATATAACAGCAAAAGGCCAAGCAATTGTTTTCTTTGAGGCATAGGCATCATCAGTTGTCTTGTAGTTTCTGGAGTTCAATGGTGATGATGATCTAGGTTGATACGATAAGCCGTTGTCACTGTCATACTCTATCTTTCCAAGGCATTAGAAAAATAGTTATTCTTTGCATGCTCTATCCTCATACGTGTAACATTACGAATAGAAGCAAAAAAATAGTGTTTATCATGTTTAGGTCCTCTTTAGAACAAATAAATTTTAGAGAAAAATGAAGAATTACAAGGCTGCACGAAAACTCCTATACATATCCTTTGGATCATAGGATTGCATGGAATGAATTTCATAGGATACGAATTTTGTTTCTACAAATTTTTTAGGAAACCAAACATGAATTCTAGCCTCACAAAAAATTTCCTTGAGAGTTCCAATGCATCTTCTTCCTATCCTTCTCTCATTAAATAACATCCAATCTCAAAATTCCTACATTCCTTTTATGTAGCATCCGAAAACCTCTTCCAAGCAATTTTAGCTTTGATTTCTATGCGTTCAACATGTTATGATATTCTAATTTTATGTTTTTCTAGTTCATGCATTCCAAAGAGGCCTTTAGGCTTCAAGATAATGTGACTCATTGCATCGAAATAATACACTGACTAACTAGTAGATTTTTTGACATGGTAATTCTATGTGATTTTCATCCTCATGATTTTGGTTCCATCATACAACAACATAAACCAACTAATAAATTGTAGTGTATCCTTATAAAATTGCCCTACTTACTCGGTTTTACATGGTTGGTAACTGGTATCATCGAATTCCATGAAGTGAATTGCATTGCCACAGTTTTGCATTGCAGGCCACCATGGCTCACCGGACAGGGCATGGCCACCGGCTGCCGCAACTGCTCCACTTCACACAATCACCTCGTACTCCCTTATATCGTGTGCATTTTTGGAGGAGGCCTTTCGACCAAATCCTTTCCTCCTCCGGTAGGCCTGCGTTGTTTGGGAGACTGCGCAGGGTTCGGCCTGGGGATTTTTACGAGGAAGAAAACAGGTAAGGTGGAAAGAGGCTGTAAAATGCTTTGAGATTGGTGTCAAAGGATGAGATGGAACAATCATACGAGGGCCTCGGTTGGGAGGAGAAAGACCCTCTCCCGTAGAAAATTGCCCCCCACAACAAACCCGAGCGCCAGTGCGTGGCATGTCTTTGAGATTCGTGGCAGGCACCGATGCGGCCTGATCACCACTTTTATGTAGGGGAGGTGGCGGCAGGGCCTTCAAGTCCCAACCAAAACGCCCTTGCTCTCCCAGACTCGCCCACCACCGCCCCCCTCCCCCAGCCGAGCGAAAAGCCCTAGCCAAGCGACCCGGGCGACAGCGGCGGCGGAAGCCATGGCGGACGACGACTACAACGAGATGGACATGGGGTTCGCCTCTCCACCTGCCTACCCCCTCATTTCCACCATCCCCTTTGCATGCCTCATCTGACCAGACGAAGCTAGGGTTGCGATGTTCTCTTGGATAGTCCTAGAACAAGCGCTTCGTTTCTCTATTTTTGTTGGTCCAAGAAGCTATAAGCTAGGTGGCTTGTTTTCTCTCCGTGGAAACTAGTTAAAATTTTCATGTTATTTGGTACAGCAAACCCTCGTTTTTTTTTGGGTACACGGGCAATTGGGGCAAGAAAGAATCGGAGCTGCAAACTGTGGTAAGGACAAGGAAGAAATTAGGGAAAATCTGATTTCTTCATGCTTAAGATGTGGACATAGTAATTGGTAGGACAGCTCCCCTTTTCGAGGAATGGCTCTAATATCTGATGGATGAAATAGGAGGTTTGCTGTGATAAAAGGAGTTCGTTAGTTTTTCTGTCCAATCAGATATTTTAAGGCGTTGACCATGGATCCTGGGGGATATGATGTTCCCTGAGAGACGGATGAATCTTTCAGTTTAGTTGACCCAACTCTTTGATCAAACCATCACTAGTTTGTCTTAAAAACGACACAAGTAAATGTTACGGCTCCTGTTTGGTATGTGAGCAATATACTGACAATTAGGTGCAAGACACAAGCAGTGCTGTGATGGGTTCCCATGAGTTGTGCAGGATAAGGACCCACCCCTCCTAGGCGACGTATGGTTTTTTTAGTTTAGCCAGAGTGGTTTCCCCAAATTAGTACTGTGCTATGACATTCAGCTAATAATTGGGGGTAAGAGC
>JAGXJF010004179.1:0-100402 GCA_019208055.1 Stipa capillata
ACATTGCACTGATCCAAGGTTTTGGAATGATCAGCAGCAATCAAGCTATCATCTCTTGCTGCAGAAGAAAGGTTTTGTTGACAGCATACCAATTGATTGGGAAAACCTTGCCAAGAACGGCTTAGGAAATCTGAAGCAGATTTTAGCTGCTGTTCAACTTGATAAGATATGCAGTTTAAACCAAGATTATGATTCTGAAGCTATCAAGGAATTCTATGCAACAGTCTTTGTAGAGCAGAACAATCAAGATTATATGCTCTGGATGACAAGAGGTCAACTGCTGTGCATCACAGCTCCAGAGTTTGCAGAGATGTTCAATCTACCATCAGGGTCAAAGCTACAGAAGATCAGCATATCCAAAGGCTCAGAAGAAGATAAGAGTCTCCTGCCAGATTGGGTTCCAAATGAGAAAAGGAAGAAGTTCTTCCCTACAGGCTTTGTGCTCCTCCTGTTAAGGGTGCAGTCCCTAAGCATATCTCCAATTTCAAAGGATTGATGAAGACACCCAAGCACATAGTGAAGATCTTGAACATATCCATCTGTGCCAAAGGTGGAGGAACTGATGCCATATACATCCAGTATGGAGAATTCTTGAGCTCATAGCCAAGAAAGAGAAGTTTGATGTGGCCAGATACATATTCTCAGAAATAAATGAGTGCCAGAAGAACAGATCTGACAAAATGAGATATGGCTCATATCTAATGCATATGATTCTCCAAAGAACATCTTTAGCATCTTCAGTCTTCTCCTTTGACAAGAAGACATATCTCAGCAAATTCAGACCTCAGAAAGATGACTATGAAGATGAAGTTCCTTTCTACAACATCCTCAACTCATCTCAGTCAGACTTTTCAGAGCCTCCAGAGCAAGCTACCAGAGTCTCAGTCAGACCACCTCAGCCAGCAGCTGATCTCCCAGCAGTCCTACCTGAGCCTCAGGTGTCTCCCACCCGAGACTCAGCTAGAGAATCATCTCCTCCTGCTGAGCGCCAAGCATCGGTCTCTGTGAACCTTTCATCAGATAATCTTCCTTTGGTTCAACGTCTAGACAATCCCGCAGCTATTGATGCTTTCATTAAACGGGTTGTGCCAGTACAGATCTCTGTTATCAAGAGGAGACAAGATGAACTGCAACAAGAAATGGCTCAGCTGAAATCTGAACTCAAGAGTGAGATGGCAGATCTCAAGGCCTCGCGTCAACAGCAAATTTGATCAGATCCTATCCCTTCTGCAACCAAAGCCTGCTCCCTGAGGATCTCTTTCTTTCTTCTTCCTATCTCTTTTTAGTGCTTAGTGGCAAAGGGGGAGAGAGTAGGGAGAGAATAGCTTAAAAAACAAAGAGGGGAGAGTATTACATTCAGGGGGAGCAGTATGTAAAGGGGTAGACTAGACTGCATGTGTGTCAAGACATTCTATGTTCTGCAAAATGGTTTTATCAGTCTTGAACACCTCGTTTTTGTATTGTTATTGACTGTTATTGCTCCAATATATTGAAATGCATTGATCTCTTTATCACATCTGCTCTGATCTGCTCTGATACATGATATTACTCTCTTTAGCTTAATACATGCTCTATATTTGATATATTCATGACACTCTGATATTTGAAATTTGTACTCAAGCATGTAATCCTTTCTATTATCTTATTTGCTGAGTACCTCTCCAACATACCTGCTATTCCGCTGTGCTTATATTCTCAGTTATGTTGTGAGAACCTGTGCTTGCATCAACTCTCAAATGTTTAAATCTGATCTGCACACTTGTATTCAAATGCAAAATCTCACTTGTGCACATCTTAAGGGGGAGTTGATGTCAAACAAGGTTAAATGCAATACTCTTTTTTATCTAAATGAATGTTTTTAAGGGGTTGCCACTAACCACCAAAAAGGGGGAGATTGAAAGTGCATCCACTCCCATGGAGCTTGGGAGGATGGCTATCTTGCCCCAGAGTTTGGTTTTGATGGTTATTGGCAATCCTCACCTGTGTCTAATGTTTTGCAATGAGTGTGAACAGGGATTAGATGGACAGGTGAAAGCTGAAGTGAGACAACTGTTGATGATGAGCCCTAAAAAGAGCAAGGAACTGGGAAGGTCAGAAGGACCAGCTGAGCTAGGTTCCTGAGGCACAGTTGTGAGGAAGCCGAGGCTGTGCTCGAGGGCAAGCGAGGTGATGGTTGCTTGATGGAGTTCAAGGGCCGTGAATGCAAGCTTGATAAGTCCTGGAGGAGCTAGGAAGCTGGTGGATCAGGACCAAGGGTTTGCTGTGCGTCTACAAGGGCAGTCGTCTTCGGTGAAGAAGCTTGGAACCAGTGCCAAGGGTCTGAGCGAGCTGGACAGGGACTGTGGCGAGGCCATTGCTCTCTGATCAGTTTTAGGCTTGTAGTGAGCCGGCCAGAGTTGTGCTCAGGTGCTGCCTGAGGCAACCGAGTCCACCTGAGTTTGGCATCTGAGACTCAGGTGGGTAGCTCAGCCGCGGCTAGTAGGTTACCAGAGGTGCATGTTAGCTGAGTCTCAGATAGGTTAGGTCTGGTGGCTCTTTGTCTGACGTGGCATGAGGGTAACGGCTAGCTGCCAGGGACCCTATAAATAGGGAACCTGGGGAGGTTTTCAACCTTGAACCTTTACCCAACCTTTGCCTCTAACCCGAAAGCAACCTGTTGAGAAAGAAAGAGCTCTAGGTCTCCAAGTGAGTGTTGCCTGCGTGCATCCATCGTGAGAGTGAGTTACTTAGTCCTTTAGGTGTAGCATTCGAGGTACTGGTTCCTCCAAGAGTGGGAGTGCTCTTGGAGTTGGTGAGCAAGCCAAGTCTTGTGTGGCTGCCACCAAGAGTCTGTGAGGGCGATTCGGGTCTGCCTGTCTTGCAGCAGCAAGATAAAAGGATTCCACACAAGAAAGGTACTCGAGGAAAGAGCACGATTTGGTACCGGCTATGAAAACAGCTTCCTCAACGGAGACGTACTGCTTCGCAAGAAGTAGGAACTTCGGTAAAACAAATCATTGTGTGCTTTACCTTCTGTCTTGTGATCTGCTCTTACTTATTCTGATATCTATGCATGCTTAGATCACTAGAGCACCTTTATTTGTTGCACACTAACTGAGTTTCCCTCACCTGAGACTCAGTTAGCTCCTGCTAAAACTAGTACCTTTAGTGTTCACGTCATCTGATGCACTCACCTGACTCTCACACCTGAGACTCAGTTAGCTCTGAATATAACTTGCTCTACATCAGCTGAGTTTGCTGTCTGAGTGTCTGGTGTTTATCTGATATATCTTGCTGAGTCTCAGTTACCTGCATCAGTTGCATATATTTTCTCTAGGATTGACCTATCTCCAGAAGAGAAACCCATTAGGCATTTTAATTTCTAGAGCCGACCTATTCACCCCCCCTCTAGTCGACTCCTGAGATCCCTTTCATCTTCATCCTGACAAACTCGTTCCAAACCTCAGGAGTAATCATCGGCCACTTCCTAAAAGGCTCCACCTCGGCATACAAGTACTCGTTGACAAGGACAGTCTTCCAGTTCTTCCAAGCCTTGCAGGCTGTCATCTTAGCAGCTCGCTCAATACGAGCTTTCCATTCTTCGGGGAAGATGAAATATCCCAAGATTTCCCCCGAAATTACAGTGAGCTATTCTATTCTTACTCTCTTCCAACTTTCTAAAGTGATTAGGACCCGCTCTCTTGCTACAATGCCGCAGACCGTGCTGAACTTCCTCCTTGCGTTCTCAGGCTCATCTGGTGCCCCTGAGTCGTGCAAGTGCGTGACCGTGTACTTCGCATCCGGTCTCTTCGACCGTTTCCTTCCTTCTCCTCGACGGGCCTTTTTCTTAGGCCCAGAGGTGCTGGTTGTGTCACCAGACGGCCTAGGTGGCGACGGCGACCGAGAGTTGCCATTGTCCAGCGATCTTGGGATAATATAGGAAAAGTATAAAATTCTAAATCATTGTAAAGCATTCTAAATGCTATGTTCTAAATCTAACATAGCATTCTAAATTGTAATAAATCAAACATAGCATTCTAAATCAAGTAAATCATTCTAAATCAAACATAGCATTCTAAATTGTTCTAAATCAAACATAGCATTCTAAATCAACTAAATCATTCTAAATCAAACATAGCATTCTAAATTGTTCTAAATCAAACATAGAATTCTAAATTGTAATAAATCAAACATAGCATTCTAAATCAACTAAATCATTCTAAATCAAACATAGCATAGCATTCTAAATTGTTCTAAATCAAACATAGCATTCTAAATCAACTAAATCATTCTAAATCAAACATAGCATTCTAAATTGTTCTAAATCAAGCATAGCATTGTAAATCAAACATAGCATTCTAAATTGTTCTAAATCAAACATAGCATTCTAAATTCTAAATCAAACATATCATTCCAAATCAACTAAATCAAACATAGCATTCTAAATTCTAAATCAAACATAGCATTCCAAATCAACTAAATCAAACATAGCATTCCAAATAAACTATATCAAACATAGCATTCCAAATCAACTAAATCAAACATAGCATTCCAAATCAACTAAATCAAAGATAGCATTCTAAATAAACTATATCAAACATAGCATTCCAAATCAACTAAATCAAACATAGCATTCTAAATAAACTAAATCAACTAAATCAAACATAGCATTCCAAATCTTGGTTTCCTGCTACAAATGCCACAAACTGCACACTAAGCCCTCATAAAATCTCCAACCTACAAACCGCACACTACATTGATAGATGGAGGAGGAGGAGGTGGAGGGGAGTGAGCCTTGTACCTTGTGTGCTGGACCGGGGAGGAGGTGGCGGCGGCTCGGGTGAAGGAGGTGCCGGTTCGGGCCACATCGGCGGCGGCCCGGGCGACGGAGGTGGCAGCAGCTCAGCAGCTTGGGGACTTCAACCGGCGCGTCGGGGAGGCCATCTTGGAGGAGGGGTGGCGGTTGAGGTGGCTAGAGCAACGGTGGTTAGAGGCGGCGGCGGGTCCTGCAAGAAAGGCGGGAGTCGAAAACTTTGTGAAGTTCCAGAGGAGGGAGACAAATTGGTTTTTATTAACCCAAGTCATCGCAGCCGGTTAACTCAGAGAAACCGACTAAGATAATATACTACAGTCAGTTCTGCCAACAAAACCGACTAAGATAATATTCTATCTTAGTCGGTTTGGCCCACAGAACCGACTGGGATAATATACTATCTCAGTCGGTTCAGGCAAGGAAACCGACTGAGATAATGTACTATCTCAGTCGGTTCGGGAAAGGAAACCGACTGAGATAATATACTATCTCAGTCGGTTCGGGAAAGGCAACCGACTGAGATAATATACTATCTCAGTCGATTTGGTCGCCTGAAACCGACTGTAATATATTTACGCAGTTGGCTATCCAGAGGAACCGACATAGATACCAATACATGCTGCCTGCACTAAACCCTAAAGTTATTTTTTTAGAATTCTAGTTGTTGACTTTTTAGTTAAGTTATTTTCTTTGTAGATAAGTTATTTTTGTTGTATTTAAGTTATTTTTGTTGTAGTTAAGTTATTTTATTTGTATTTAAGTTATTTTATTTGGAGTTAAGTTATTTTAATTAGAGTTAAGTTATTTTCTTTGTATTTAAGTTATTTTCTTTGTATTTATGGTATTTTCATCATATTCAAGTTATTTTCTGCGCACAAAAGTTATTTTCCTTGTATTAACGTTGTAGAACATATACGCTTATTTTAAATCATAGGAAATAGTACCATATATCATTAGGAAGTTATGTTACAAAATAATTCCTTCTTGATGATCACTTCGTTTATAGGGAGCAGGATCATGCTGTAATTCATCTTCGACCCTTGTTCCATCATCGGGGGCTGGGAACTCATCGATTTTGTTGTAATCTTCCTCATCCACCACATGTTCAACTCCGACAATACTCCTTTTCGAGGGCATTACTACGTGCCGCTTCTTGTTGGATGGATCGGTAATGTAGAAGACTTGATGAACTAGTTGAGCGAGGATGAAAGGCTCGTTTTTGTACACAACATGTTCAAGGTTCACAGTGGTATGGCCTTTGTCGTCAGGTATCACTTGTTTCTTATTGACCCAGCGGCAACAAAACAACGAGATTTTAAAATTTTTGCCGTAGTCAAGCTCCCAAATCTCATCTATGTACCCGTAGTACGATTGTTTCTTGCCATCCAGTTCGAGCGCTTCTACACAGACAACGCTATTCTGCACCGTGTTTTTCATATCTTGTTCTTTTGTGTAAAAGGTATATCCATTGATTTCGTACCCTTTCCATGTGATGACCGACCATGCTGGACCTCTAGCTAAATATGACAATGCACCACTTGATGAGAGTTCACGGAATCGCTCTTTGAACCATTCATTGAACTCGCAATTATGATGTTTTATGATCCAGTCATTTGCGCAAGTCAGATTTTGTTGACGTAGAATGACTTTGTGTTCATTCATATATGGCGAAACAATGGCCATGTGCTACAAAACAGTTAAATGGGCTTGAGTGTACTCAATCTGAACCGGATCGATCACTTTCCTTCCAATGGTCCCTACATCGAGCAGCCTGCCCTCATGGCGGGATCGAGGCACGCCTACTGGTTGAAGATGGGACATGTAATTAGCACAAAACTCAATGACCTCTTCTGTTGTGTAGCCTTCGATGATACTGCCCTCAGGGTGAGATCAATTCCGAACATAGTGCTTTAGAATTCTCATGTAACGTTCGAATGGGTACATGCTACGAGGAAACACAGGGCCACACATCCTTACTTCGTGCACTAGGTGGACTATGAGATGAACCATGACATCAAAGAACGACAGAGGGAAAAACATCTCGAGCTCGCATAGAGTCTTTACCACCCCATCTTGCAGACCATCTAGTTCTTCAAGGCTAATGACCTTCTTCCAAAGTGTGTTAAAGAAAACCACACAGCTTCATAAGTGTCCGCTGCACGTTTGGTGGAAGAATATTCCTAATTGCAACCGGGAGCATCTGTGTCATAAGCACATGGCAATCATGTGACTTCATGCCAATTAGTTTTAGATCTTCCATGGAAACAAGTCTCGTGATGTTGGCGGAGTAGCTGGATTGAACCTTGGTACCATGCAAGCAATCACATAACTCAGTCTTCTCTGGCTTGGAAAGGGTATAACAAGCAGGCGGAAGGAACGTTTTTCCGTTTGCTGTTTTCTGCGGTCTTAACTCTGGTCGGATTCCAATATCTTCCATGTCTAGCCGTGCATTCAGACCGTCTTTTGTTTTGTCAGGTATGTTCAATAAAAGACCCATTATGCTATCGCACACATTCTTCTCTACGTGCATCACATCGATGCTGTGATGGACTTCTAGATGCTTTCAGTAAGGGAGGTTCCAGAATATTGACCTCTTCTTCCAGATGAGCTTCTCAACGGGGTTCATTTTGTTCGTTGTACCTCACCTTTTAAACATCCCTTTTCTAAGCACGACTTTCAGGTTTTTAACCTAATCGTGGATCTTGATGCCGCTAAAAATATGTGGAGCTGAGCCTTTCTCGACAGTTCCATCGAATTCGTGTCACATCCTACGGTAACGGTGATCCCTTGTAAGGAACCTATGATGACACATGTACACCATTTTCTTAGAGTGTTTTAGCCACCTGCTTGCTGTATCAACAAGACACTGAACACATGCATTGCTTCCTTTAATAGTTTGTCCCAAACAGTTATCGTTGGCTGGATAATCGTTGACGGTAATGAACAACATGCAGTATAATGTGAAGTTTTCCTTTAGGTGTGCGTCCCATACCCTTACGCCTTCATCCCAAAGAAGTTTAAAATCATCCACTAATGGGGCAAAGTACACATCAATATCGTTACCGGGTTGTTTCGGACCTTGGATAAGTATTGCCATCATGATGTACTTTCTCTTCATACACAACCAAGGTGGAAGGTTATACATGCATAGATTCACGGGCCAAGTGCTGTGTCAGCTACTCATGTTGCCGAATGGGTTCATTCCATCAGTGCTCAGCCTGAACCTTACATTCCTCGCCTCTTCGCCGAACATAGCATACCTCTTGTCAATATTTCTCCACTATAAAGAATCTGCTGGGTGTCTCAACATTCCATCATCTGTACGCTCATCTACGTGCCAACGCATCAGTTTGGCCTCCTTCGGGTTTGTAAATAAGCGCTTCAAACGGGAAATTATGGGCAAGTACCAGGCAACCTTAACAGGAGTCCCCTTCCTCACCTCTATGCTTTCCCCGACATCATCACTGTCGATCTTACGCTTATATCGCGAAGCTTTGCACACTGGACATGCCTGCAAATTCACGTACTCTTTACGGTATAGGATACAGTCATTCCTACAAGCATGTATTTTCTCTACCTCCATTCCCGAAGGGCAAAAAAACTTCTTAGCTCTGTATGTAGTTTTCGGCATCTGGTTTCCCTTTGGAAGCATGTCCCCTAACAATGTTAGGAGCGATGAGAAGCTCTTATCGGTCTATCCGATGCTAGCCTTCAATTTTAGCAGTTCCAGAATGCCCGACAACTTTGTGAACTTGCAGCCAGGTTACATTGGTTTCTCCAAGTCTTTCAATAAGCAGATAAATTTTCTGTACTCCCAATCATTCTCACAGTTTTCTTCGACATCTCGGATCATCTGATCTAACTCGTTGTCTTCATGCGACGACGTGTCGTCTTGCGACGCGTCCTCTTGTGACGCACATACGTCATCACGCGTCTGCTCAAGAGGTGTGCTATTGATAGTATCAGCCACGTCGTTGCCTTCATCCATGTTTGCCGGACCTTCCTCTACAATCTGATCTTCACCGTGGCTGGTCCAACATGCATACTCCTTCATGAATCCTGTCCTGATCAAATGTGCTTGGATCTGTGCAAGGTTTGTGAAGCTCTTCAAATTTTCACAATGACAACATGGACAGCTGATCCACGTCTCCTCTGTGTTCAAACTATACTATTCGGCTACTTCTAAGAATGCCGAGACGCCTTCGATGTACTCATTGCTAGCACGATTCTCAGCGTACATCCACCGTCGATCCATCTATAACAACATGTAAATTTTATTAAATTGAGCAAGAACTATCAAAATATTATGTGCCAGAAAATTCTATGAAAATTACATAAAATTTGGCAACACCACTCTAACTAACCTATATCAAGTGTACCAAACAATGGACACCTGCATTCAAGACTCAGCGGGCAACTTCGGACTTCATTTATGGATGTCGAACAGCATTATCTGAATCAGTTCCAGCAAAACAACCGTCTCAAAGTTATCTTAGTCGGTTGAAAAAAAGGGAACCGGCTGTAAAAATTCACTTACCTCTGTCGGTTTTATTGGTCTAACCGACTGTAATACTATCACAGTCGGTTTTTCCACTCTGAACCGGCTATGGTTAGATATTATCTCAGCCGGTTCATTCTTTTCAGTTGGTTGTTTCGCACCAACCGACTGAGACTTGAGTTCTTACTGTCGGTTTTGCTTGCACCGGCTAAGATCTGGGGTCCAGAAAACCCTATTTTTTAGTAGTGTTTGGATGTACCATCCAAATGTAAAACTATTTTTGTGAGAGTATAAAGTAGAAGCATATAACGTAAATATACTACACTCACATCACCACATGTACATGTTTACATGTGTCCCCTACATACGTTAAGATTTTTTGAAAGAGCTACTAACCGCACTTACCATTAAACGTGCATATTCGTTATGCTCCTAATAAATACATCACATTGTATCCCACCATCATAGGTGTTAAATATGGATGGCGGCGAACGAATAGCCTTGTTTCCACCACCACGAGTCTAAAGACGTGACTCTTTTGTGACTGGAAGGAGTATGTGCTGGATTAATGGATTGTTGCTTTGGGTATGTTTAGTGTTGCTCCATTTTCGCTGCCGCAATACTCTCGATCTGATCTGGAGCGCAATAACCAATTGCTTGTTGCACTGGGAAGAGGAAAATATTGCTCGCTTCGAGAATCTTCATGTCCTTTGCATTAAGGTGCTCCAAATATGCTCCTTTAGAGCAGCTCCAGCAGTTTCCTCATCCTATTCCCCATAGCTATAATTTAACTAAAGTGCAAATAAACGGGCTCCGGCAGCTTCCCCATCCGAATCCCTACCATATCCCCGTTCCCCATCTCGCCCTCCCGTTCCCCAACTCTAGGGAACGAGGAGAATCCCTAATTCCCCAACCCGACGGCCGACGGATAGCTCCCTCCCGCCACGGTCCCGGCCTCCTCCCCTCCGTCGCTGTCGGCCTCCTCCCCTCCGTCGCCGTCTTCACCCCTGACCACATCCATGGCTAGATCCACAGCTGCAGGCTAGCTGGACAGCGAAGTGGAGGGCGAGCTCGAGTCAGAAGCGGCGGCCGAGGTCGACGGCGAAGCAGAGGCCGAGGTTGGCGCTGAAGCAGAGGCCGAGGTCGAGTCCATCTTCTCATCTCCCGCGCCCTCGTCATCGTCCCGCCATCGACTCGGTCCAGGTCGCAATGCTTCTTCTCCTTCCCCTGGACCAGATCTAGCGGCTTGTCTGGAATCCTCTCGCCGGCGTCCACTGCTCCTCTCACCTAGCTAGTCTCCTCCCCGGCGTCTAAAACTTGTCATCTATAGTCCCCTCCCTGGCCAGGTACTTCTCCTCTCCCTTGTTCAGATCCAATATTGCACTGATATAGCATTCCGTACCATCTCCTGCGCTGCAAAAAGATGTGTAAATCTTGTATGAAATTAGGAGTGCTATTGAATTGATGCTTGCTGTTTTGGTTAGCTTTTGAATTGGTTTCATGAGTAAGAATTTGTTTGGCCTGGTGGAACTTTCCAACGTTGAATGGTTGAAGATATCTAACCTAGAAGTCAAGATCCAATAAATATTTTTATTTTATTTACTTTGACATAGGTACCGCCAGTTCCTAGTCATCTCATCTCTTATCTAACATGCTCGAACGTGCCCTATGCCTGCATTAGAACATGGCATCTATTTCCATCAAATGAATTGCATCGGCAGGAGAAAGCTTTACTTTGCCTGTTGTCAGGTAGTGCCTTGACTGACGAGACCTGCCAGTAGAGGTCAAGTAAGTGCAATATACCACACACAAAGAAAAGAATGAAAGAAAAGTAAGTTCAGTATAATGTTCCTTTATTTTTGTCTTAGCAAAGAGAAATACGCCGCGCCTAAAGACAATGAAAGAAAATATCTAGTAGGGACCAAGAGGACGGCTTACGCGATGTGGAGCAGAGCTTAATAAGATAAGAATAGACATGGTTTTCTCTTTCTCGCCTAAAATGGAAAGCGTATTAATCAAGTGCATTGGTAAATCCGTTATAAATGGCAATCTTTTCCACTTACATCACGATATGTTTCTCTTCCTCATTAAGGTCAAAGCATGATAATAAATCAGGATGTCGACTTCTTCCTTTCTTTTATGATTGTCTTTCGTTCCCTTGGCAAGGAAGTTCTGATCATTGCATCGGCAGGAGAAAGTTACTTTACCCCGAAATGCAAGCACTAGGTAGGCCCTTTCTAGCTTTCGGAAGAAAACGATGATGACATAGTTGTCAGATACGCTTCTGTGGATGAAATAGTCGAGGTGGAATGTTTTGAAGGTTTGTCTTGACGATAGCAGTGACGGAAAAGGATGAAAGCTTGATTCTTGGGATCGATAAATGGCTTTTTTCATTTGGGACTGCCTGAAACATCAGGATCTTGGCAAATATGGAATAACCTCCAGAACTGGCACTTAAGAGGAGATGTCCCCAGCCATACATCATGCCAAAACAGGGTCTGTCTCCCACTGTTCACATGTTTAACAGCTCCCCAATGGAACAACCTTTTTGCTTTGTGTAGCCCCTTCCAAAACTGAGATCCCCCTTGGCTGTTCACCATGAAGAAACTCTCCCCCTGTGGCATATATTTATTTCAGAGCTGTTGAATGCACTCAGAATCATCACCTCTCTCTATTCTCCAGCCACTATTGCTAGGACGGGCTTACTTAGACTGAGAACTGAGATTCTTTTCTCTGCTATGCTACTTTCCTCTTTCTTCCCTGAGGGCATTCCTTTCTGTTGGAAATATGCCCTAGAGGCAATAATAAAGTTGTTATTATTCTATTTTCATGTTCATGATTAAGTTTATGTTCTATGCTAAAATTGCATTGGTTCTTGAATATGAGATTCAGAGGAAAATCTAATTGCATGTGTGGAATAATAAACACCATTCAGATCCCTAGTCAGGCCTCTGGACTAGCTCATGTATTGTTGATGATCTTGTTTTCCTGATCATGGGCATTGTTAATGTAACAAGGATGCCGGCAATAATGGGAACACATTGTTAGGGTAACAATGGTGTTGGATAGACCCCTTATGAGATACTGCGAGATCACTTCGTCAATATGTTGTCAGTATCTTCTCATGATGTGTTAACGTTTACTTGCGTCCTTAGACCATGAGAATACCATAGACCCGGATACCGGATGGTTGCTATGGGGTCATCAAACGTTACGCCGTAACTGGGTAATTATAAAGGTGACTTCCAGGTACACCAGAAAGTATATAGTGGTTCTAGATATGTCAAGACTGGGATTTGCCCATCCGGCGATGGAGAGATACACTCTGGGCCCACTCGGTATTACGGTGTCCAGCATCGCCTGGCCAGGTATTGTGACTAAAAGGTTAGTCACGGGGATACCGGAATACGGAAACGAGAAAAGAGTACAAACCGGTAACGAGGATAACTAGGTATGGTGATCAAGGAGTTGATCACAGGGATACCATCAAAGTCTCGCCTCGGGTTGTGTAATGTATCGTGAGGCAAAAGGAATTGTATGCGACAATACAAGGTTTGCTCGATAAAGATCTTCGATGATATGTGGGAGTCGTTATGGGTGTCCAGATCCCGCTGACGATTATTGACCGGAATGTATTCCGGACATGTCCACATATACTCGAACCTATAGGGTCACACGCTTAACGTTTTAGCGACATTTAGGAATGCTACGATTTATGGAGAACGAGAGAGAAGGGTTCCGAAAGTGTTTCGGATGATCTCGAAAGTGTTCCAGGAGGTCCCGGATGGTTTCGGTGATGTCCGGAAGTGTTCCGGAAAGTATTAGAAGGTTCTAGAAGGTTCTGGAAGGTTCTAGAAATTATAGAAGGTTCTAGAAGGTTCTAGTGGAGTTGGACTCCAACTCCAACAGGGTGTCCCTGCTGGAGTAGGACTCCACCTGCCTAGGGAGAGCTGCCCCAACCCCTATAAATAGAGGGGCAGGGCACCTCAAAGGGTATCCCAAGCAGCCCCAGAGGCAGCCCTAGTCCCTTGGACTAAACCCTAGGCCGGCCATCTCTAGATTGGCCACAGCCTTCTTTTTCTCTCTCTTCTAGATTGGATCTAGTACAGCTGCCGGCGCGCTGCTGCTTCTCCTTCTCGTAGATCCCTGCTGTTCTTGTGTGCTGGTCCACACATTATGGCGGTGTCGCTAATCTGGTACGCGTGGATACCTCGGAGACGTCGTATACTTCGGCGTTTGATCGGACGAACTATTCACGAGGAGATCGCTCTCGCGGCTGGGAGGTATAACCTAGCTGCGGGAGTCTGCGGACTTCATCGACATCGGTCAACTTCTCCGCTGCATTGACGTGATCGTCGAAGGTATGATATCGTTACCTACACCTCGATAGTGTTTCTTGGTTTGGTTCGTGCACGGAAAAATTTTGTTTTGCGTAGCGCGTTCCCCAACAGTGGTATCAGAGCAGTTCTATGCGTAGTTGTAGGTACGACTAGAGCATATGTGATATGCGGCATTGCACATATGATGTGCGGGGTGTTAGATGAGATCTACCACCAGATTTTCTTGTTGTTTCCCTCTCATTGCAAAATTTTG
Source organism: Stipa capillata (assembly GCA_019208055.1). Lineage (NCBI taxonomy): Eukaryota > Viridiplantae > Streptophyta > Magnoliopsida > Poales > Poaceae > Stipa > Stipa capillata. Next base: position 13,884 of record JAGXJF010004179.1, read on the forward strand.
ATCTCGGCGGCATCGTGAAATTTTCAGAGGTCCGGCGAACCTTACGATCTTCGGATCGAGACATGCTAAGGATGACTTTGGTTTCACTTTAGTTGAGAAAGATAAATTTGCAATGAGCGGCCTTGTAGATGTGATCTACACGGGGGGTCATGCGTATGACGAAGTTTAGTATGGGGTTCGAGATTTCCGAATCTCCAATTCCAGACACCCCGACAGTTAAATAACTGCAAGAGCAATCATGCTTATGGTAACGTAGGTAGCAAACGGTTTGCAACGTAGCCATAAAGCCACGTATTGTAGCATAAACGTTAGAGGCGTCTAACTTGTTTTTGCAGGGTATGCATGTGATGTGGTATAGCCTATGTGATGCAATGTGATTGTATGAGATGCAAAGTGTTTGTAATTTTAATTTTGTCATGACCTGCGTGTCATGAGTACGGCAATCGGCAGGAGCCAATACGATTGTCATTATTTATTATATTGACCTACGCGTCAACTAGAAAGCCATGTAATGCATTTATTTTATTAGCTATGTGATAGCAAATAGTTGTAATTGCAAGGATATGGTGGTGACAATCTTACATCGATGGACCTCGACGCTACGTCGTACGCGAAGAAGGAGTTCTCCGCCAAAAGATGTTGAAGAAGTCTTCTTCAACAAAAGGGGCTATACCATATCACAATAATTTAATTGCATGTGATGTTAATCCCTTTTATGCACCTTGTTTGATGCGTGGTAGACGTTGTTAAATAGGGTGATCCCTCACACAAATATCAAAGTAGTTAGTGTTCTTCCAAGTGTAGCACCGTCTGGAGTATTTGCCATTCTGAGGTGCGCCATGTCACATGGGTACGATAGGTTTGACATATATGAGGCGGGCGCGAACCGTTCGCGCAGCAGAGCACTCGGTTGTCTTGACGAGCTTTGCAAGATCGTCTTGGGCTCGGAACACACCCATCGAAAGATGAACAAGAGTCATATGGGATATGATTGGCATGTTGACCTACCGGTCTCGTTATTCCATCATCAGTGATGTCACATCAATGGTGGAGTAAGTGAGTCGTGGATCTTGAATCACTAATAATCAATTATGAGGGATATTGGTTTTAGTGGGAGCTTACTCTAATTAAGTGTTAATTTGAGTTGCTTTAATCATGAACAATGTCTAAAGTGTATTTGTTTTTAAGTTGTAGATCTATGGCACCCGTAACCACCTTTCCACTATGCGCGTTGCTTGAGAAAGAAAAACTGAATTCATCTGGGAACAACTTTACGGACTGGTACCGTAATGTGAGGATTGTCCTCAAGAGTGCCAAGAAGGACTATGTCCTATCGCAAACTCTCGGTGAACTCCCCGCTAACGCTACGGATGATAAGACTCGTATCTATCAATCTAAGTGCGATGATTCCATTGCAGTACAGTGTATCATGCTTGCCTCCATGGAACCTGATCTTCAAAAGCATTTTGAGAATTGGGCTGCTTATGAGTTAATCCAGGAGCTGAAAGCTTTGTTTCAGAAGCAAGCAAGGACTGAAAGATATGAGATATCCAAAGCCTTGTTTGAATGCAAGATGGCTGAGGGCAGCTCAGTGAGTCAGCACGTACTTAGATTGTCTGGGTACGCGCAAAGGTTGGATGCGCTAGGTTTTCCAATCTCCCAAGAGTTGGGCACTGATCTTGTTCTTGCTTCCCTCCCTCCGAGCTATAGTAGCTTCATCATGAACTACAACATGAATGGGATGGAAAAGAGTATGGGTGAATTATTCACTATGCTTAAAACTGCTGAGAGTGGAATCCAGAAGGACGCCAATCATGTGATGATGGTGAATAAAATAACCAATTTCAAGAAGAAGGGCAAGTCTAAGAAAAAGGGCAAATCCAAGGGTGCTAGTATGACTGACACGCCTAAGAAGTCCAAGACTGGTGCCACTTCTGATGTTGAGTGCTTCTTCTGTAAAGAGAAGGGACACTGGAAGAGGAACTGCAAGAAATATCTGGCAGAAAAGAAGAAGTCTGGAAAGTCCAGCTCAGGTATGAGTGTCATACATGTTATTGATGTATTCCTTGCTGGTCCGCAATGTAATTCTTGGGTATTGGATACCGGATCGGTTGCTCATATTTGCAACTCGATGCAGGAACTACAGAGGCCTAAGCGACTGGCAAAGGATGAGGTGACGATGCGCGTCGGGAACGGAGTAAAAGTTGCTGTGCTCGCCGTCGGTGTCCTACCTCTACATTTATCTTCAGGATTTATATTAGAGCTTAGTAATTGTTACTATGTTCCGGCCTTGAGCAAAAACATTATTTCTGGATCATGTTTGTTGCAAGACGGTTATTCGTTTAAGTCTGAGAACAATGGTTGTTCGATTTATATGGATAATATGTTTTATGGCCATGCTCCCGTTGTGAATGGGTTATTTATTATGAATCTTGATGGTAATACACACATCCATAACACTGACGCTAAACGTCGCAAGATAATCGATTCGAATTCCACTTATTTGTGGCACTGCCGTTTGGGTTATATTGGAAAGAAGCGCATGAAGAAACTCCATTGTGATGGACTTTTGGAGTCATTTGATTATGAATCATTTGACACTTGCGAGCCTTGTCTAATGGGTAAAATGACTAAAACGCCGTTCACAGGCCACGTAGAACGGGCGACTGACTTATTGGAGATCATACATACGGATGTATGTGGTCCAATGAGTATAGCTGCACGCGGTGGATTCCTCTACTTCATTACCTTCATGGATGATTTGAGTAGATATGGGTATATCTATTTGATGAGACATAAGTCTGAAACCTTTGAAAAGTTCAAAGAATTTCAGCATGAAGTAGAAAATCATCGTAACAAGAAAATCAAGTTTCTGCGATCAGATCGCGGAGGGGAGTACTTGAGTTACGAGTTTAGCGAACATCTGAAGAGCTGCGGAATTGTTTCACAGCTTACGCCTCCCGGAACGCCACAGAGGAATGGAGTGTCCGAGAGACGTAATCGAACCTTGTTGGACATGGTAAGATCGATGATGTCATTAACTGAACTGCCATTATCTTTTTGGGGTTATGCTTTAGAGACTGCCGCTTTTACACTAAATAGAGCACCATCTAAATCCGTTGAAACGACACCATATGAGATATGGCATGGGAAGAAACCCAACTTGTCTTTTCTTAAAATTTGGGGATGCGATGCATATGTAAAGCGTTTACAACCAAATAAGCTCGATCCCAAATCGGATAAATGCTTCTTTGTTGGTTATCCCAAAGGAACTGTTGGGTATTCCTTCTATCACCGCACCGAAGGCAAAGTGTTTATCGCAAAGAACGGTGTGTTTCTCGAGAAAGAGTTTCTTGCGAAAGGGGTGAGTGGGAGGATAGTGCAACTCGACGAGATTGGTGAATCTTCGTCATTAGGTCAAAGTGATGCAACGCCGGAAGTGGTTCCGGAGTTTCCCACAATGACTGATACGGAAGCCCCTACATGTGATGTAGAGACTTCAGTCGAGCCAGCAGCTGAACCACGAAGGTCTGGTAGGATTCGCACGAAACCACAGTGGTTTTCGGACGAGGTATTGTTGTTAGACAACGATGAGCCTGCGACCTATACGGAAGCAATGATGGGCCCTGACTCCGTTAAATGGCTAGACGCCATGAAATCCGAGATAGAATCCATGTACGAGAACCAAGTTTGGAGCTTGGTGGACCCTCCTGAAGGCGTGAGGCCTATCGAATGTAAATGGATCTATAAAAAGAAAACAGACGCGGATGGGAATGTATACATCTATAAAGCTCGACTTGTCGCAAAGGGTTTCCGACAAGTTCAAGGAGTTGACTACGACGAGACATTCTCTCCCGTAGCGATGCTTAAGTCTGTTCGGATTCTTCTAGCGATTGCTGCATATTTCAATTACAAGATATGGCAAATGGATGTCAAAACAGCGTTCCTGAATGGGAAGCTAACCGAGGACGTGTATATGATACAGCCCGAGGGTTTTGTCAATCCAAAGGATGCTGGAAAGGTATGCAAACTTCAGAGATCCATCTATGGACTGAAGCAAGCATCACGGAGTTGGAATCTTCGCTTTGATGAAGTGGTCAAAGGGTTTGGCTTCATCAGGAACTGCGAAGAGGCTTGTGTTTACAAGAAAGTAAGTGGGAGCGCAATAGCATTTCTAATACTCTATGTGGATGACATATTGTTGATTGGGAATGATGTATCTTTTCTTGACAATATTAAGACTTCGTTGAAAAATAGTTTTTCAATGAAAGATTTAGGCGAGGCAGCATACATATTAGGTATAAAGATCTATAGAGATAAATCAAAGCGCCTAATAGGGCTAAGCCAGAGTACATATATAGATAAAGTACTGAAGAGGTTCAGTATGGAAAACGCCAAGAAGGGGTTCTTGCCGATGTCGCATGGGAAAAGTTTGAGCAAGAATCAGTGTCCTTCGACAACTGATGAGCGAGAACGCATGAGTAAGATTCCATACGCATCCGCGATTGGATCAATCATGTACGCCATGATATGTACACGACCAGATGTGTCCTATGCTCTAAGTGTTACGAGCAGATACCAGAGTGATCCAGGTCATGATCATTGGACAGCAGTGAAGAATATCCTAAAGTACCTGAAGAGGACTAAGGATATGTTTCTCGTATACGGTGGTGACGAAGAACTCGTTGTAAAGGGTTACACCGACGCCAGCTTTGTCACAGATCCGGACGATTTTCGATCTCAATCAGGCTTAGTGTATACACTGAACGGTGGCGCAGTGAGCTGGAAGAGTTCCAAGCAGGACACTGTGGCGGATTCTACAACGGAGGCTGAGTATATCGCCGCTTCAGAAGCGGCAAAGGAGGGCGTTTGGATTAAGAAGTTCGTCACCGAGCTTGGTGTGGTTCCGAGCGCGCTGGATCCTATGGAGCTCTATTGTGACAATAGTGGTGCCATAGCTCAGGCCAAGGAGCCAAGGTCCCACCAGAAGTCCAAACATATACAACGCCGATTCCACATCATTCGTGAATTGGTGGAGCGTGGAGACGTAAAGATATGCAAAATACACACGGATCTGAATGTGTCAGATCCGCTGACGAAGCCTCTACCACAAGCAAAGCATGAGCAACACCGGAATGCCATAGGTGTTAGGAGCTTAAGCATTGGCTAGATTATTGACTCTAGTACAAGTGGGAGACTGTTGGAAATATGCCCTAGAGGCAATAATAAAGTTGTTATTATTCTATTTTCATGTTTATGATTAAGTTTATGTTCTATGCTAAAATTGCATTGGTTCTTGAATATGAGATTCAGAGGAAAACCTAATTGCATGTGTGGAATAATAAACACCATTCAGATCCCTAGTCAGGCCTCTGGACTAGCTCATGTATTGTTGATGATCTTGTTTTCCTGATCATGGGCATTGTTAATGTAACAAGGATGCCGGCAATAATGGGAACACATTGTTAGGGTAACAATGGTGTTGGATAGACCCCTTATGAGATACTGCGAGATCACTTCGTCAATATGTTGTCAGTATCTTCTCATGATGTGTTAACGTTTACTTGCGTCCTTAGACCATGAGAATACCATAGACCCGGATACCGGATGGTTGCTTTGGGGTCATCAAACGTTACGCCGTAACTGGGTAATTATAAAGGTGACTTCCAGGTACACCAGAAAGTATATAGTGGTTCTAGATATGTCAAGACTGGGATTTGCCCATCCGGCGATGGAGAGATACACTCTGGGCCCACTCGGTATTACGGTGTCCAGCATCGCCTGGCCAGGTATTGTGACTAAAAGGTTAGTCACGGGGATACCGGAATACGGAAACGAGAAAAGAGTACAAACCGGTAATGAGGATAACTAGGTATGGTGATCAAGGAGTTGATCACAGGGATACCGTCAAAGTCTCGCCTCGGGTTGTGTAATGTATCGTGAGGCAAAAGGAATTGTATGCGACAATACAAGGTTTGCTCGATAAAGATCTTCGATGATATGTGGGAGTCGTTATGGGTGTCCAGATCCCGCTGACGATTATTGATCGGAATGTATTCCGGACATGTCCACATATTCTCGAACCTATAGGGTCACACGCTTAACGTTTTAGCGACATTTAGGAATGCTACGATTTATGGAGAACGAGAGAGAAGGGTTCCGAAAGTGTTTCGGATGATCTCGAAAGTGTTCCGGGAGGTCCCGGATGGTTCCGGTGATGTCCGGAAGTGTTCCGGAAAGTATTGGAAGGTTCTAGAAGGTTCTGGAAGGTTCTAGAAGGTTTTGGAAGGTTCTAGAAATTCTAGAAGGTTCTGGAAGGTTCTAGAAATTCTAGAAGGTTCTAGAAGGTTCTAGTGGAGTTGGACTCCAACTCCAACAGGGTGTCCCTGCTGGAGTAGGACTCCACCTGCCTAGGGAGAGCTGCCCCAACCCCTATAAATAGAGGGGCAGGGCACCTCAAAGGGTATCCCAAGCAGCCCCAGAGGCAGCCCTAGTCCCTTGGACTAAACCCTAGGCCGGCCATCTCTAGATTGGCCACAGCCTTCTTTTTTCTCTCTTCTAGATTGGATCTAGTACAGCTGCCGGCGCGCTGCTGCTTCTCCTTCTCGTAGATCCCTGCTGTTCTTGTGTGCTGGTCCACACATTACGGCGGTGTCGCTGATCCGGTACGCGTGGATACCTCGGAGACGTCGTATACTTCGGCGTTTGATCGGACGAACTATTCACGAGGAGATCGCTCTCGCGGCTGGGAGGTATAACCTAGCTGCGGGAGTCTGCGGACTTCATCGACATCGGTCAACTTCTCCGCTGCATTGACGTGATCGTCGAAGGTATGATATCGTTACCTACACCTCGATAGTGTTTCTTGGTTTGGTTCATGCGCGGAAAAATTTTGTTTTGCGTAGCGCGTTCCCCAACACTTTCTTGAACATAGAGCCAAACAGTCTTGCCCGGAACTCTATCCCCCCGATTCCTTCCTTCTTGAAGAAAACGATACCGAGAACACCATCCAGGCAATAGCACTTGCAAAAATGAAAATACCATTTGCATCAGAAAATATTCTATTGCTATTCGGGAGAACACAGGCTTCGAAAGCTTACTGCCCGGCCATGCTACTCTGTTTTGGTTTGAAGTACCTTCTGACACTGCTGATTCCATCTTTATATCGTTCGAGCTAGCCCCATGACTTCTTGGTCGAGCGCTGCTCTTGTTCAATTTCTCTTTCTTTGATCGAGTGCAGCGAGAAGCAAGTCTGGCGAACCTTGTGCTAAAATTCCTTCTTTTCTTTCGAAGCCTGAAGTGTCATTGGTTGATCCAGCTCCTCTTGCTACAACCAGTGGACCAATAAGCTAGTCCTGCTTGTGCGCCTGTTGCTGGGCATCATACCTACTAGGAAGCATAGCGGGAGAAGGACGAGAGACGAAAGCAGATGTCAGTGAAACTGGTCATAATACTCCCTACGTCTTGACTACAGGGAGAGTGAGAAAAGACCAGTTGCTCTTCCGGTTACTGTGCCTGTGGCTGTGGTGCTTTCTGTAGCGATTACTTGTGGCAAGCGGGAAAGTAAGTACAGCTTTCGATAGCTAATACGAGTTGGGATGACCAGCGACGTCAAGAGGGGCAAAGCAAAACTCGCTATAAGCTCCTTAAAACGAAATAGAACCACGTCAATCGAATTCAAGGAACGCTACCCGCCTAAAAAGGGAAAAAACGCTCTAGGTCTCTCCATTCCCAAGGAATATTTCTTCGTGGGCTATAAGACATTAACAACTGGCTCTCGAGTATTCCTATCATCAAGTTTTTATATTTCCATCATAAAGTTCGCGGGTATAAGTCAAAAGGTTAGCTCGCTTATTTGGCTAAACCATCCAAACAGGAAAAAGAAATACGGCACCGACATTTCCAATGGTAGTCAAGTTCACTGGAATAGGTTCTTTGAGCTATGATCCACTGTCGAATCAGCAATAACGAAGTAAGTGAATTATTCATCGAGAACTTCCTATGGCATTCAGCCTTTTCCTTCAGCTTAGCGCCCTTACTGCTACTTCTCTCTATTAAGCTGCTCTCTGGGTCCGTCCATAAGCATGCATACTGGCACTCTCTTATTGGCTAGGCCCCCCTTGTTGATTCTGAACTTCGTTCGCAAAGTAGCGTCCTTTTAACGGGCCCGCCCTTTTAATGCGCCGCTTGACCCTGTTTTGAAAATGAGCTTTGCTGGTTCGCGAGAAGGAAAAAAGACTAATCTTTTGTTACATCTGGCACGAGATGAAAAAGAGAGAGCTTTGTCTATCGATGAACAGCAGATTGATGGAGCTCTTGGCATTGCTTTGTTTTTCTCTCCTTTCCTATCAGCGAGTTCCGATCCTTTTGTTCGAAATTTCTTCGTTCGTACCGAACCGCTTGCAGAATCAAATCTTGGGATTGGAATGAAAAGTGTTTGTGCCCACCTCACCAACCATCTTGTCCCGATACATACCTTCCCCTAGCAAGAGATCATGGTCAGTTCTTTGTACAGCCCATGGTATGATATTTGTCGAGAAGAAAAGAATGGCAGCCGTGTTATCACAGTAGATCACGGTTCTCTCATATGCATGCTTAGTCACATCAAGACAGAGAAGATAATTTCTCAGCCATATTGCTTCTTGAACTGCAGCCGTGCATGCTATATATTCAGATTTCATGGTAGACAAAGAGAAACAATCTTCTTTCTTACTGCACCAAGATATTGAGCCTCCTTCAAGGATAAACATATACCCTTGCCTTTTTTCGTCCATCTTTATCAGCAGATCCCTCGGCATCGCTGTATCCAACTAAATGAAAACTACCACCTTGGTAGCATAAGGCGAGATTCATCGTACCACGTAGGTAACGAAGGAGACTCTTTACTGCCATCCAATGAGAAATTCCGGGATTGCTTTAGTATCGACTCACCATACACATCTTCTACCTCATCACTGTCATCATTTGCCGGTGCAGATAATGACACATGCTCCTCAAGGATATCAACAGAACCAACCTTTTGTAGGTAGCAAAACATCTCACTCAGTAACTAAATTAGAGTTCGATCTTTTACGTTTGTGTTGTCTTTTTGCATTTTTGTTTCGATCCGACATCAGATCTGAGTTATTGTTCACTGACTATATCTTAGACCATTGCGATCTCTTTCTTTCACTTGGTTTTTCTTCCTTCCCTTCGGTACTCCTTAACTCGGAGATACTCCTTCGGTACTACTTGGCTACTACTTGAACAGATGGGTTTAGTCCCTTCCTTCGGGCAACGTTTTCTCCGGGTACCACCGGCTTACCACCGGGTTGAAAGAAATCCCTTACTATTAGGACATAGTGTTCGGTACGACTTAAGGCTACTGGATTTACTTTCTTTAATGTTGCATCTGCTTTCAACTATTTCATAGCCTCCCGTCCCGAGCAAACGTCGAGAGCAGGGTGTTGAGCCAAAAAGTAAAATCCATAGAGTTGGGGACTAAAGAGACTCTTTTTTGACTTGACAGCCAACCATGAAGAGAAGAGAGTCTCAGAGTAGATTCGGTAATGTTGAGTCGATCTAGTATGGAAAATTCCTCGCTGTGCGCTCGCCTTTTGCCTGCTTCTGCTTCATCTGCAGATCGGATTCCTTCCCCAGAGTTCTTACTTATAGGCTTTATAGCCAAGCAGTTGTAATACCCAAAGTCGATAATTAGGTCTTTGCCTTGCATCCATGCATACATGTTATCATCCCCACACGCACCTTATTTAAACTTAAATGCAATATGATTATGTTTATAGAATATGTACATATCTCATCCTCGGTGGAAATTATACAAACACCAATCAACTTATTCGGGTTATCAACCCAAGGTTCTCGCAATGTTAGGTGATCGAGATCTAAGGTCCCTAGGGTGGAACCATTCCCCCAACATTTCATCCACAAGATCATCCGAAAATGATAGCTCCATCGGACTCCGATTTCAAACCCTAAAAGAGATGAAAACTAGGGTTAAGCAAATGGGTAGGTTAATATGTATAAAATTTTGCCAAACTTTGGGAATAGCCTTGAATATGGAAATATTAGCTCCATGACAAATTTCAGAATTTTGGAGAAGTTTAGGACCTAGTTCTAGTTCAAACGCCGAATTAGGTCAAATCTGAGAATTGAACTAGAGACCAGTTCAAACCAGCTCCAAATCATTTCACATTTGCACAGTAGTTCCTATAGATCATTTTGAATCTCTTGTAAAAATTTCAAAATTTTTGGAGCAACATTTGCACATAAAATGACACAAATACTGATTCTGCTGCCCCATAAAAGAAAAAGAAAAATGTTAAAAGAAAAAGAAAAGGCCGAGGCCCGTTGGGCCGCCTCGGCCGGCCCCACTTCATCCCGCCGGAAACCCCCCCTCCTCCCTTCTCTCTCTGACGCCCGGGTCCCGCCTGTCATCCCCTCCCTTCCCTCCTCTCTCTCACCTGTCGCCGGCCCCACTCGCCAGAGCTCGCCCTCCACGTCCCCGACGCCGGTAGGCCGGCGTGGGCGGTGGATCCACCACCGTTCCGACCGCGCCGCCCCTTAAATAGCCCGCTCGAACATCCCTCCGTCATTTCCGCTAACCCTAGCTTCCATTCCCCCTTCTCCCGAGCTCAATTTCTCACCGGCGCCACCAGCCTCCTCATCTCCGGTGAGCAATCCCGCTCCCTCCGGTGAGCCCCGACCACCCGTACCTCCTCTCCGGGATTCCCTCTCCTCCCTTAACCTCCCCGTCCCCTCTCCTCTACAGGTCGGTGCCCAGAAAGCCTTCGCCATCTTCTTCTTCTTCGTCTCCGGCCAACACCCCGACGAGCTCGCAAGCACGCTTCGGTCCTTCCCCTCCCCCATTTCTTCTTCCCCAAGCCTCCCCATCTCCTCCGCTAAAACCCCGTTGTGCTCCTCTTCACAGATCTACGCCCGGAGCAGCCCGCCACTGCCGCCCGAAGCTTCTCGCCGCCGGTCATCGTCGCCAGCCGTCTCCAGTGGCCCTCCGCCCCTCTGCACCGGCGCATTGGATTCGGGGTGAGGCCCCGATGCTCCTGCCCTTCCCTCCCCAGCCTCGGGTGCCCTAGCCCGCACCGAGCCTTCTCCGGCGATGTTCCGGCGAGTGCGCCACCGCCAGAGCCCGTCCTCCGGTCGGGTCCAGGGGAGAGAAAAGAGAGGGAGTGGGCGAGGGAGTGATGAGGCCACGTGGCCTCTTTTCATTTGGCCACGGGTACTCATGCGGGTCCCGCAGGTCAGTGGGGTGAGGTTATGGGCTGAGGATTTGGGGTGAACTTCGGCCGGGCGCGCGTAGGAAATTGGGAATTGTCCCGGGTAGCTCTCGGGTAGACTTAGCAAATTAGTTCTCGTAGCTAGGGTTAGGGTTTGAATTAGAGTTTCCGACAAACTTCGAATTGAGATAACTTTCAAACCGTAGCTCGGATTTTAGCAAATTTTATACCGTTGGAAAGCTTGTGAAATTTCCTACAACATGGCTGGAACAAAACTTCAAGAATAGAAATATAAAATACAGATCCACTTGAGTTTGATTCGAAGCACCGTTATTCGTACGATTTCGTCGGTAGCTCCTAACTTGATGAGTATAACCCTAATCCAGTGATATCAGCTGCGTTAGACTTATATCACAGAACATTTTCATAGAACCAATACTTTACAATGTTTCCCCTCACTGTTTAGCGAATCCCCACTATAGCTAATCACCGCATAAAAGACATACATAAAGTTAGGGTTACAAGTTCACTTCTACTAGGTTAGTCGGAGCAATGCTCGCTGTTGTGGGACCCTAACACCACCAACACATCTTAGAAGTCCTTTACTAGCATTGGCATCATGTCTCATGCATACCTACACTACTAGGGTGACACCCTAGTCCCTACTCACGTCACCTAAGAAGTTGTCGTAACACCAAAACCCTAGTATCCTTAGGATTGCCTCATCTTAGTCATGCATGTTTATCATCATTTACCATACATACATGCTGAATCTTAATTTTCCCTTTTATCGTTTCTTTTCTGTGCTTCATATTATTATAAAAGAGCCTGAAGAAGGAGACCACCCGGCTTACGACTCCACGCAAGATCAGGAACAACCAGAGCAAGGCAAGCAGAGCTTGTTGCATCTTTACTTTCCGTACTCTTGTGTATGCCCTATTTATGTGTGCTTATGGTGAATGATTGCTTGAATGCCATGTGTGAGGTTGAGCACACTAGTATGTTTAGGATGTGTCTTACCTTGAGAACATCTAATGGCTCTTCAACTAAATTGCTTAAGTGAGTTGGGAGAGCCAAGGGCGTGCACAATGGGTATGGTGGTGTTCATCGTAGTTTGACAGCGACCCAGGAGTAAGTAGAGTTTTGTCGCCACACCAACCCTATTTTCAGCGTGTCACAATCCCTTATCACGTGGGAACGTTAGCGGGAACCAACACTGAGGTATAGTGAGGTAAGTCTCCACGCCCCTCGGAGGCTCGCTACCTCCTTGCGGTTATGCACTCACTACACCTGCAGTGGTTGAGTTGTCGGTAGCGGTCCGAGAGATTAAATGAAAATGTGTGTATGATGGATCGTTTGGATTTGACATAGGGGCCGCCCTAATTGAATTGGAGTATGTTAAACGGATGCTTTTGGATGGACTCATGGGCTACCCCAAAGGACTTGGAATTGTTGATTGGATCTTGTGGTGATTTGTTTATGATTCGTATGTACCCTGAATTAGCCTGTTATCTACTTGTCTTTACTTCACCCTGTTAATGCTATGTTCTTAATTTGTATATTGTTATTCTGAGAAGCATCATGTTTACTCCTGTTGTAGTAAATCCATGTGTAGGACAATTAATCAGCACGAATAAGTCTTGTGAATACTTTTGTACTCACCTAGGTTATTCCTAGAGCTTGCAGGTGAGCCGGTGGTTGAAGACTATTTTGACGACGCTTGAACTTGTGTTTCCTCGGTAGTGTTTGACTTATGGGACTGTTGTGGGAATGTTTTGGGCAGTGGCCGATACGCCGCTGTGGGTCTTGTTTAGTTCTTCCGCTGCTACTCGTTTACTTTATGGATTCGACTAAACCTTTCGGGTATGGCCGAGTGATGTAATATTGTTCACAACGTGGACAACTAGTATTATTATCATATCGTAGTGCTTTGTTGTGATATACAAGATGTTATGTGGGCTGCCCATATACAATGCGTGTATGATATGAAGTGTATGGGTATGCCGTGAAGAGTTACGGTTGTTCCCTTTTTTACTATGTCGAGCAGGAATCGGTTGAGTGACCCGCTGGCTGAGATGCTGTGCCGGCCAGGCAGGGTGTGGGTGGGTTCTACCAGGCTTTCGAGCGACCCACTAGCTTCCGAGCTAGGTTAGGGTGTGGGTAGAATCGCCGGGCTCCTCCGACCTTGCTTTGCGTGGTAGAATCCGGGAACGACTCTAAACCTTCACCGGATCAGGGAATCGTATGTGGTTCTGGGAAGTTTAGTCGCTTCCTGCCGGCTTGCGTTGGTCAGGTGTCGGATCACTCCGCCTCGGTGAGTACGGTGCAGGTACCGTGCCACCAGGTCGACTGGTTCTTCGGCCCTTGGCGACCATTCATTCCCCTAATCATATGCAATTTTGGGTCCGTGACAGCAGTCCAATAGAATAGCTGCTTCTTCTAAAGCGGATTAGAGTGCGACGACCAAAGCTATGGAGCGGCCTCTGTCGCTTTCCCTACTGTTCTGGTTGAACTAGGGCTTGGCTGAGCGACCACCTTCTTCCAGTATTCTTAGCTTTCCCTCTGTCGCTTTTCCTCTGTCGCTCAATTTCGGGTCCGTGACAGCAGTCCAATAGAATAGCTGCTTCTTCTAAAGCGGATTAGAGTGCGACGACCAAAGCTATGGAGCGGCCTCTGTCGCTTTCCCTACTGTTCTGGTTGAAACTAGGGCTTTGGCTGAGCGACCACCTTCTTCCAGTATTCTTAGCTTACTGTCTGCTTCCTGCCTGATCGGTGCTGACTGACTGTTCTTGCTTGTCTTGGGCCTGCTCTAGTTTTGGTGCTGCTAACTAAGGGTCGAATTTCGTGACTTGATGAAGAGGAAGCCGAGTATCTTTGGTCTTGAAGAGTCAGGCCAATCCAACCGCTTGCTCCTGCCCAACTCAGTCTCAGTCGTACCATAATGCGCCTGGACTCAACACTTTTCTTGCTCCAAGACCACCCTCTAGCCCTCATGTCAAATAGATGACAAAATTGTAGAATGATTTAAGCTGAGGAACATAGAGGTCTCTCCCACCATTTTTGTCATATACCTCTGGAATAGTGTTGAAATCACACGCCACTAAGCAGGGGCCTAAACCAAGTGGTTTATCTTAGCGTGTTAGCCGCTGCTTCATTTCGTATAGCGATAACGCTTTCTCTTTCTTAGCGCTCCACCCCGCGGAGAACTCTGGTTGCGCTTTGTTGGCTTTCTCTTTTTTTTCTCTGACTTGACTCAGCTTGACCTACTTGACTCAGCGGTTAGAGTATCGCTTTCATACCGCGAGAGTCATTGGTTCAAATCCAATAGTAGGTAAAAACCGGCCGAAACCCCCGCTTTTGCCAGCATGACAGCAAGCACAGACTGGCATCAAGGAGTCGAATGACCAAAGCATCGGTTGCTTCACTTGTTTGTTGCCTTCTTCGACCGACAGACAAGGAACCTCCCTCCTTTTCTCTTCATGTATGTGGGCTGCCTGCCCCGTCCCGAATGGACGAACAGGAAGAAGCAAGCTGAAGAAAGGCGTGAGAGAGAGTTGATACTCCCCTCTTCCACAATTAGGTGAAGACCAGGAGGGCCGTCCACCTCACGTCAACCTTGGCCTCCAAACGCTCTGCTAACAGAGCAGAAAATCTGGAAGATTATTTAAAATGAATGACGCGCGTCAAGCGACGATCCCAACCAAGGCTATCGTAAGCCTAACCCGCTACCACAGCATCCGTCCGTTTTCATGAATGTTGTTATGCCCCAGTGACGGATCTACGATGGGACCAGAGACCCGGTCGAGTCAGCTTCACTCCTTTATTAAAAAATATCTTTCTTGAATGGAGCTCCGCTCGCCTATAGTCAAGGTAGGAAACTGCGAAGAATTGCGTAGTTATAGTATAAGGCTAGGCCCATCTAGGAGGTCTATCCATCACCGGTCCCGGTCAGGTTCGGTTTGTTCTTATCGATCCATTTCATCGAGATTGTGTGGATGTAGATTCCAGCCGAGAAGACTAGGAAAAGATAAGGATAAAGAATGTCACATATCTCAGGAGCTAGATCACTTCCCGATGAACAAGTCAGAACTGCCACAACAAAAATGGATGGAATTGGACCGAAAAAAGCCATTCAGGATTCAATGAAATATGCCATGCCTGCATTAAGATTTAAAACGTGTCGTCTACTTCCAGGAAATGTTTGGAACAGAGAACTTTCTCTAATCCTTACTTACCACCTGTATCTCAGGAAACAAAAACCGGAAATGACAATCCTTTCGATAGTATGTACTAAATTACTTTGTACGAATGCACATCTCGGCCGTCGGGTAGCTGATCACCATTTCAAAGTCTATATCTGTGGTTCAAGAAATGGAATTGCTATTCTCGATTCAGACAAGACACTGATTTGTTTACGAAACGCTCTTCATTTTATAGGATCTCCCATTCGTCAAAAAGGCCGTTCCTTCTTTTTAAAGACCAATCATTTATTTAGATATGAGATAATGGAAGAAATGGCGAGCTGTATCAATGATTCTCAATGGAAGATCGGGGCTTTTTTGACCAATTCTTTTGCAAATAAAAAAAAATTCCGTTCAAGAAAGAAGAAGATCAATTTTGGGTTGAACCAACAACCTGATTGTGTGGTTATTCTGAATGCAGATAGAAAGTCTTCGGTCATACTGGAAGCTGATCGATCACAAATACCTATTGCATCCTTTGTTGATTCTACGATCCCATGGGAATCCTATAAAAGAATCACTTATCCCATCCCAGCGAATGATCCTATACAGTTCGTATATCTATTTCGTCATTCGATTTCGATCATGAAAACAGTGATTCTTGAACGGAAAAGAATCCCTGCGATTCAGGTCGAAACACCAACAAGACCCTTAGACATTTCTCTTTGAGTACGGGGTCCGCTGGCATGAAAGCAGCCTACCAATCAACCTCTTCAACCCAAGGAAAAAAAGGGGGCACCGTAAAAAAGCTAATTCAGCTCTACGTAAGATAGCAAAAGTACGGTTGAGCAATCGACATGATATATTTGCTCACATTCCAGGCATTTGTATGGTACTTTTATTTTGCTTTACGCTTTGGAGCGTTTCTTCGGTTTACCTCCCGGTAGAAACGTTCGAGAATTTATGGTGGAAACTTTCGGGCTTCCTGAGCAAGGAAGCCCTCTCTAGAATATTAGTTCGGATTGGGTATGGCTCCTCCGTGACTCTCATCATGGCCGTAGGGTTCGCTCTAATGGGCTTCTTCCCCGCTACCGGGGAGGGGCTACCCATGGCAAATTCCATGATGCCTCACGGAGCTGCTCATCCGCCGGCGGACTCCCCCTCTTCTCCCTTTGTGGAAAGCGAGGGTGAACTGGACGCGCTCATGGACACGACGGGCCGAGCGCTTCTACCGGGAGCGGGGGGTCTTCTGAAAATCCGCCAACGCCTCTATCCACGGCAAATACCATGGTGCCCCACGGGAGCTGCCTCATCCTCCACTTTTGAGGGATTCACATACATGGTAGAGGATTCGACCTGGCGTGGTACGACCTCATTGCTCCCTCAACCAATTCTGGGGGAACAATCTACGCCTCCCGCTCTTCCAGTTATTCCGGAAGCGGTTAATCAGGCTCCGCCCACGACTTTCTTTCCATGTCAATCCCATGAGATAATCGGGGGAGATAGTGTGGATCCCATTGAAAGGAGGTCCTTTGGGACATTATCTCCCCTTCTGCCTTTGAGATCCAGTTGACTCCGATCAGATGCCGACGAAGACCTATTCGAGGTCAAGTAGATATAATAAAGAAGATGTCTATCTGTATCCATGGGCAGATTGGACCCCCATCGGGACGGGGCTGAACGAAAAGGACCCTAGAGCAATCCGCGTACCGCTACGGGCGAGGAGTCCCTGGAAAAAACCTCCATCACATGAAGGATGACCCTTCAGCAGAATATTTTTCAATCTGCAACTTCGGCTGTTGGTCGAAAGAATCCAATTACTATAGGATGCTGAAGTTAGCTACATGCGCTTGCATCCGAAAGATACTTAATTATTTTTTTTTGATTCTTCTGGTCCGAAAGAAATGAATCGAGGAACTGATTTATCTTATTATTTTTATGTTGAGTAAGAAGTTCTTCATTTGAAGAGTTGGCTGGCCTACCGGCCCGCAGATGTAGGAAGTCTTTTCTCGCCAACCGAACTGCGTAACCAAAGTCGCGATCAGAAAGGGTATCTATCCGGACTATGCATCCGGAAAGCGCTGGTTCGATCCCAGCTCGTGACAAGCGGGGTATGCTCGCTAGCAGAAAAAGGAAAGGGAAAGATGTAATATGCGTTTATGTAGCTATCGGTCAAAGAGCATCCTCCGTGGCTCCCCATACCAACATCTCAGCTGGTCGCTCCAGCTGCAAGCTTGGAAAAAGGAGATCCTCCGTGGTATGTATGTTTTTTCGCACATAAACATTGTTATGCTTTTCCACTGGTTACTTTTTTGGAACACATTTTTATTCACATTCCATATGTTTCATCTTATGTTCTAGACTGAACAGAATGCAAAATAAGGTATGCCATCTTGCAGACATATCTCGAATGTCTAATTCTTTTTTCTCGATGTATAATGTGGACATACATGTATTAAACCACTACTCTAACTGCTATAATAAGGTTTTGACTGCCTGTTGTGACCACATGCGCGCAACCAATCAGTGATGCCGCTGGCACGATCGCAGCAAACTGTGCTTGACGAGCGTCGTTTTTACTTATTTATTAGCTATATTCATCATTTGTTTTTAGTTTCTGTTGTGATGGAACGCAAAATTATCTATCCTGGAGTGTGATTGACATGTACTGACATTATGTTTGTTTCATACCTCCTATATCTTCGCCTCGTACATTTCTGATATTTACTGCAAATTGAAATCTGCGTTACCTACTTGCTTGCGATGACAACAAGCAAAGATTTGCTTGTATAGTAAATTGTTCATATACTTATTTATAATCAACACTTTTCTGCAAGCATTAACTTTCTGCAAATAACTGAACGCCAAATGGAACATTTATTGGCCATAGAGAAACACGTGGGCTCAGTTGGTGAGGACTCAAGAGGCCAAGGATGAAAGGTAGCCATGTTGACAACGTGATCGGGAAAGGCGCGAGGCTTGCGAGTATTATCCCGTGTGCGAGTAATCGTAGGATGAGTGGATTGAGTTGCTGAAATGGGGGCTGATGCTGTCGGATCAGTGGAAGTAGAAGGTGCTGGAGTTAGTGGATCAGGACCAGGGGTCAAGGGCTGCTGTACTGGGTCTGCAGGTTGAGCAGGTAGGCTGGAACCTGAGGAGGTATAGCTAATAGTTTCCAAGTGGATAGTCCACAACCAGCTAATATTTCATATATGTGGAACTTTGGATCACTACTAGGAGCTTTTCTAGTGATCCAAATTTGTCTTGAGTATTTCTAGCTATGCATTATACACCATCAGTAGATCTAGCATTTCAACGTGTTGAACACATTATGCGAGATGAACACTACGGATGGCTAATCCGATACCTACACGCGTTCACAGCTTCATTCTTCTTTCTCTTCTTTTACCGGACGAGGACTTTGGATCATACAAATCACCACGAACAACACTGCAATGGTCAATTGGGGGTTTTATTCTAGTTCTAATGATGGCTATTGCCTTCCTTGGCCTTTTCAAGTTTCTATAATGTCGATCTATTTACTATTCAATATGCTTCTGTTACTCTACCTATTCTACCTACTTGACGTCTTCAAGAATTTATGGATAAGCATAGTATGAAACCAGTTATGGTATTAAAGGTATAACTTATCCTTCTACCCGCCTATCGTACACTTAAACCATTTTCTTGTATTTTTAGATTTAGTTATATAGAAAAAGGAAAGTCTTATGTAGGTAGTGCTGAACAAGGAAATAGTTCTATGCGTCTGACCTATTTTCTCTAGTGGGAAAGACACGAGTCGCTACTATTAATAAATACGGTCTGCATGAACCTAGTTCTAGAAATTTGACCAATAAAGTAGATGCTGCTACACTACTTCTCCGATAAGATTTATTATTATCTAAAAACACTGCAGCCAGAAAAAAAACTAAAATTAGCAACTCACAGCGTTGGTGGAAACATTCAGAATAAAGTATAAAGAAAATGCGATAGAATTATTCTGAAGAACGTCGACAAGGAAACAAACATACAAACTCTATCACAAGAAAACTCAAGAGCTAATCAGCTCAACGTCGAAAACCAGAATCACGAATGAAACGTGCCGTACATACACGACCTGTAACTAAACCAAATCTAGATGGTAGTAATTCGATCAGTTTTGGTTGTTCATTCAATGCTGTCTTTTCAGCGCTGATGGAAGCATGCCAAGGTGAAGTTGACGATCTCTTTAGCCTTTCTCCTTCTCTTCATCTTGCCCTATGAGCTCATGCAGTGAGTGCCGCAGGATGATTTAGTTCTGAGCGAGGGCTTGACCCGTTGAGGAGGGCATATTCTTCTGCATCTCTCTTGTCGGATCGCCTCCCCGTGTCCACGTCGTCGAAGAGATAGTCTTTGGACCCCGATTTCCCGTCGTAGGGAGCACTCTTCTGAGCCCCTAGATTCGCCGAAGGATGAGATCTTGCCTATGCAGTAGGATGAACAGGAAAGTTCTCCTCCATTGAGACCCCACCGCCGTGGAAGACTACTACTTTTTTATTGAAAAAAAGAGGGGAGGGAATGGGGGGCTAGCAACCTCGTTTGAAGCAGATTTTCAAGCAGGGTCTGGATTCGACAGGTAGAAGGCCCAAAGCGGGACAGAAGGGCTTACAGCGCTCTGGGAAAGAAAGGTTCCGCTTTCTCCACTTTAGAATAGAATAGTTTTTAGGCCTTCGGAAAGTCTACTTTTTAGCCTTCGGAACTGAACGTAACAGGTCAAAATGGAAAAAAGTTACCGGTGCGTAATTGAAGATTCGGTGAAAACTAGTCGACCTTTCATCACAAATTGAAGCAGAGGCTGTTAGTTGAAAATCCATTTGCAGATCCTGTTGTTGAGGTAGAACCAGCTTCACCAATAGCATAGACTCTATCAGTCGAAGAGATCAGCAGGTACGAGGATAACAGAGACAGAGATAAAGGCTTCGTCAGCAGAGACGAGAGCAGGGCCCTTTTGAAAATCAGAAATAAGAGGGGCGATCAACGAATTGACCAGGTGTAAGCAGAGGGAACTGGAGCAGAGCAATATGTAGCATACTTTTCCGTTCGAGACCCGTATCTAGACCCTTGTGATCGATAGCCGGACCCATGCTGACGGCACCGAAATCCTGCCCCTCCCGCGGAACTAGTACCACCAATAGATAGGCCCGTCCCTTCTTGGGCAACCCTGAAAGTCTCTTCTTGTACGGACTGAAACAAGACAAACTACTCGCGGGACCCACTTCAGATCTCTTTCTTTAGTTTTCTGCTTTATTCCTTTCTTAGAAAAAAGTAGCTTCCCTTATTAGTAGCGCTAGTATCTTTTCATAATGATGACTTTTTTTTCAGAGAACTTACTTCCTAGATTTTGAGAAGCTGAGGCATTGCCGGCTGGGGGGACAATTGATCGAAACGAATAACAACTAGTCACGATTAGGGACAAAGCTCAGCTAGTATACGTAATGTGTTCAAGGCGCATTTCCTCCAACAACTAGACTAAAGAAAATAAGGGCGGAAGGATTGACTTAAACGTTGTTGCATGAGCGGCTTCTAAATGAGTGGTTGATGATTCACTTTCTGATTATTACCCGCCAGCTATTGAAGCGGCAGTGTGACGTCGGCCCACTGCGGAATGGGTGCCACCTAACTATGATTCGGTGAAGGTTCAACCTTCCTTCCACAGATATAGTTATAGTAGTTCCACTCGATGTGGATCGCGCCCATGCTTGCTCAGCTCCAGGATCAGGCTCCTCAACCTATTTTCAATAAATAAGTCATCTGGTCTATGTTGTTGGAGTTCCGCATGACGCCTTAATCCCACCTCTGTGTCTAAGGAATAGCCTTTTCTTCTTTTCTTTATTGTTCGTGGGAACATGTAAGATTAGCAATGGAAATTTAGCTACGGCCGTCCCTGAACTCTTGCGGCATTGCCAATGGGCATTCGCACTATGTATGGGCGATCCCTCCCTATATGGATACCTCAGATGTGTGCCTACAAAATGACCAGGGAATAGACTGATCGAGACGAGGTGACTCACAAACACAGACGAATATGCTTCCGCACTAGTAGCAAAAGCAGTCGTTGTAGTTTCGCCAGCACCACCCACCTGTGATGGCACGGAGAAAGAAGCATGATATTTCCCGGGAAGATGAACTTACTTCTGGATTAGCGGGACTGGAGAAGCGGACGTAGAAAGCCTTTTCTCCCGGTAGGTCGGTCAGTATGTCCTTCCCTACCCTACCAGCATGAAATGACAGATGGTGGAGCCACACATTGGCCGATGTCTTGAGCAGCAAATAATGGTTTATTGGGCAGCGAGGGTCTTTCCTTTAGCTGAAGCCCGAACGGAGCAAGAAAACGTATGCGCTTTAGCAACAAAGCGCTCATCCCTTGCTTGTTTCTTTCGCCATGCTATCTTCGTTGGCAAAAGGGTGGGTTAGAGCGAGCGCTGGCAGAGCGCAATGCTGATCAAACAGTCCGGGATACTCGCCGCTTCGGTGTTTCGAGCAAGGGTTGTCGCCCTAAAGAGCAGACAGCCGTCGCTGACACAGACGCACCCCAGAAGCAGACGAAAAAAAAATCCGACAAAGACAAGCCGAAGGAGAATCTTTCTTCAACTGCGCCCGAGGCTCAAGAGGCCTTGTTGGGGTTGAAAATCCAATCATCCGAGGTGGAATGATTTGGTGCTGTTCAAAGAAATGCTTCAAATTCGTTTTAAGTCAAAGCAAAAGTATACCGCATAGAAGAGGGGCTCTCATGAAAATGAGAGAATCGTGGAATCCTGTCCCAAAAGGAAGTACTAGTTCTCCCACAAAGAGAAACTTTCGGATGGAACAGGCGCTTTGAATCTTTTATTGCTGCTGGAATGAAACGCAGCCTCTCCACAGAATTAAGCTGCTTGCCCGCAGCTCTGACCAACTCTGCTCAATCAACTCGGAACAAAAGATAGAAAGAACTTGTTCCAATGGTGGAGTCAAAACTTGATTGACCCGAGTCAGAGCAATCCCTCGGCTAAAGGAAAGGAAGGACAGAGGTACTTTATAAGCTGCTTCAGTGTTTTGATAGAACTCAAGCGGTTGATATTGCTAAGGAAAACCATAAGAGTGAGGGATTGAATTTCCATGCAGGAGTATTGGCTTTGGCAAGCAAGTCAAGGAAAGAAGAGGAAATTCTAAGTTCCCTGAGTTTGATGGTACTAAGTTAGATGTCACAAATAGGAATTCATGGCCTACTGTATGCATGTATGTGCTAAAAGAAGATCAAAAACCGGGGAATCACTTAATAAGAAATTCTAACTATTGTTCAAAACTCAAAGTACCACAGAAGAAATAGAATGAAAGTTTTAGAACTTGAAGTGTAAATATTTTCCCTTACTGGTTACTTGAAATAGACCTCATCTTCATAAACTTATTTTATAGCCGGCTGTCCAAAGAACTCCAATTGAAGATCGAAACTCGCTAGGACATTTCTCTGGCATGGTTCATATAGAAAAAAGAGATATTCATGTTCCTCTGTATGTAGAAAAAAGTTATATGGTGTTTTGGGTATACTGAATCTCTTAGAAATGAACAGGGCATTGATTGCTAAGTGGTGCTTTCGTTTCAAGGACCCCACTGTCACAGGTCTTTGGAAGCAAATAATAAGCAAAAAGTATAAAAGAAATAAGATGTATTCACCATTTAAAAATGGTGTTGTCTCTGAGAAACACAACATTGAGTTAGGCTGTAAATACTTCGTTGGAAATGTTTGGATATATTTTTATGGAATGATAGATGTTTATGTGACTGTACACTGGCACACCTATATCCAACTTTGTTTGCAGCTTGTTATGAACAGGAGATTACTGTGGCTAAAGCTCTAGAACATGATAGTTTGAATTTGACTATTTGAGTACAGGACGTTGTTCAGAGTGTTGGGCAGCATTGTGGAGAGATCACCCACAATTTGATTGTGATGTAGCTTTATGATATCTCTTCAAGGTATAAGTTAGAAATGGATGTGATATGAACTGAAGAGTAAGAAATGTGGCAATGGTAATACTTATTAAGTTACCAACTGATCTGTGAAAAGAAATTCCACTGGAAAAGGGACTCTTCCGTCTTCAAGAAGGAGTCTGTACTCTGCTCGCATGGCAAAGACACTGACGCGTCACACGGACGGAGGCACTTAGGATTTTTCGTATATGGATGGGCTCACTCACTGACTTTCAAACAAAGGACCGTGGCAAGTAGCAACCTTAGCTGATTCACATTACCTCTTGTTATTTCAATCCTTCCATGTCCAATCCACCCATCAAAGCAGCTACAATGAGTAAGGAAGTTGGCTTAGCAACACCACTTAACTCATGCTTCTGTTCGACTAGTTGTTCCCATAACTCTTATTTCATAAATTCCCTCTTTATCTGATCCTTGAAATCAAGAGTAGGAATCTGGTCTCGAGGTTGAAATTTGTATTGAGCTCATGCTTGGTGATGCCGAAGTATATTTGAACTGGTATGATCACTCAAGATTGCTTAGCTTGAACCAATGCTTACTGATCATGCGTACTGATCACTGAAGATTGATTAATTTGAACCAATGCTTACTGATTATTGAAGCCTAATGGATGCCAAAATTGTACAAAAAAAACCTAATTAACTAGCATGCTTTAGTGTTCTACTATTTAGCCATCTAGTTATGCTTTACTTTGTCTATCTGCTACGATCAGTTGGCCTTCAAACATATGGTTATTCTGTTCCCAAATTCTCATTTTATAAGTGATGTGCATGCATTGCCGAAGCTAGCATTTTATAAGCCAGCACTGGTTAGCTGATTGTGTACATTTTAGCACTGATGCTTGCTGATTCTGAGATATATTTGCACTGGTTATCTGGTTGTGTACCTTTTAGCACTGATGCTTGCTGATTCTGAGATATATATGACTGATTTGTGTGAATTGATTAGTGCTCATGCTTTAGGCTCCCTTGTGCACTGATGCTAGCTGATTCAGAGATATATATGCACTGGTTGATGGTAATGTGGATGTTGCCTATTATTTAAGGATGTCGGCTCCCGCTAAATTTACAAATGTTTAGCATTTTAAGATGCCTAGGTCCTGCTAGATTAAAACTTGAAAGCAGACCTTAAGTTCTTTTTAAAACAAAATCGGCTGCCTAATGGAGGTTAGTTTAAACAAAATTGACTTAAGGAGTTTAACTTGTTGCCTTGGTTGCCTAATTGTATTGAGATATCTATTTGTTGCCTTGGGTTGCCTAATCGTATTCAGATATCTATTTGTTGCCTTTGTTGCCTAATCGTATTCAGATATCTATTTGTTGCCTTGTTTTACATGATATGTTGCCTCAGGAATAATGCTTGCTGCCTTTAGGAATCTCTGCCTAATTGGAATTAAATTCCTAAGTCAAATTAACTCACTTGAATCCAGAACCAGTTCTCTGGATTCATAAAACTAGCCTCCTAAAACAAATGCATTTCAAAAAGAAATGCAACATTTTAATCTTGGCCAACAATTCCCCTTTTTTTCTTTTTGGAGTATTTCTCTTATTTGTGTGCAGGCTGAAGAATTTGAAAATGCAGAAAAGTCAAGGAGAAGAGTGAGGATGAAGATTAGCATTAGATAGGAATTTGTCTTTCTTTTTTTTTCTTTGTAACATATATGTCTTGTATCATTTAATCATTTGTAAAGTCTGTTTTTTAGACATTTGTAATTGCAATAGAGTTATTTGAATATGCAATGTATCAAGAACTCTAAATGTTTGAGACAGCAATATATTATTCGAATGATTGCGTACATGGAGAACAAGTAGACATTAATTTGGAATTACACAAAATAGTCGTTGGGAATTAGCCGTTTGAAAAATAGCCGTTCGGAATTAGCCGTTCGAAAAAATAGCGGTAAAAATATGTTGGTAGTTATAGGAAATTAATAAAATATAGGATGGTGGGATATAAGGAATGAGATTTAGGGAAGCTGTTGGAGTGTAAAGAGATATAGGGAATGAATCTTTTAGGGAAGCTCCCCACATGGAGATATAGGGAACGGGATTTGGGGAAGCTGCTGGAGTTGCTCTTAGTTCGTCACAAGGGGAACAACATGAAACACCGTTGAGTCTGAAATCTCCTTTAGTCTGTCGGGAACTACACGGATCCATCTTCTTTCAAAAAAAGAAAAACCAAAACATGGATCACCGTGTGAGTCTGAAAGCGATGTTCAGTTGGATATATACGGTGTAGGATTTGGACATTCGCTGCAGGATACCAGGATTGTCCTGCTGACATAATAGTATCCTGATATCTCAGAGAGAAACACGTTATTGATCTGATAGAGACGAGGTTAATGATTTGATTGTACCATATGATGATGACGATGCATCTTAACAATTGCTACGCTAATTCTTGAAGGTTATTGACTTTGTTAAAAGCACGATCAATCTGAACACAAAGTTTAATTCCCGCGAGCAATTGAAGAACAAGTAAGAATACCATAAAAGACAATATGAAACTACAAAATTTCACAAGTAGTTTTCACATATGGTTGTCCGACGCAACTGAAAACTATATATTTTGCACGGTGGCTAAAGCTAAACTCAACGAACCCAAATCTGTCATAGAGGGTACAACCACTATATATAGGAGAGAGGCAGCAAGAGAGGATGTTCCTTGAGGTGGAGGACAACTAGGACTCCTCTCCTCTCAGACTCTTACTCTAAATTCCAAAATTGAAACATGGTCATGACTCAAAATTGAGGTGGCACAACACTTTGGTGTTTTTAATACCCATAAATATTTCTAAGTCTTGGCTGCCATTATCTTCTATTAAATTGAGCATTGCAGACATCTCTCTTCATTCATCATTGGGATTTGAAGGCCATTCTCACCAGGGCTTGTCACCTAGCCTGTATGGGCCTCCCTAGGTGGGTTCCCTTCTTTCGCATTCTTTTCGTCGTATAATCAATCCAAAAAGTCACTTTTTAATGAAATTACAAAGTTTTCTACATACTAAAAAAAGATGGTTTTGCAGGATAAAAGCAATAATCAACAGAAAATGCAATCATATCCAGAAATTTGATAATTAATAATATAAAAAGCATGGGAGTATCGATATGTTTTCGACAATCAAGCTCCTCCAAGCTTAACTCGTTGTTCGTCCTTGAACAAAGGAAGTGATAAATAGATATGTACATGCTTTAAAATAATGTCACGGTGAATGCTATGACTAGTTAACTTGTCTTTATAGTGTGCAGAAAAGCAATGGTCAACATTCCATTCCACAATTGAATTAAAAATCAAACTTATCTCATGTCATGATAATAATAACAACCTAGTAAGTGAGCATGCCACCATCATAAATAAATACACTGCAAAGAGGAACATAATGGTTCAATTAACGATTAGGAGAAATCAATGATGTTACACTCATCACTTGAGCTCACCTACTAGAGGCAAGTCACAAGAATTAACTTGTGTACCAATGCAAAGCTCCTTGACAACAGCTCATTGATCAAGTAAATGCTCCTTTTAATTAATTATTGCATCATGAGGTCCAGAACTATTTAAAAAGATAGTTGCGCATCTCAACCTTTTCTTTATTACTTTTAAATGTGATTTTAGATTTTGACAAAGTGAGATCAACCACTGCTTCCTTGTGGGTTTGACACTCTCTCATCAAAACACTACAGTTGATCATATCCACTTGCAGGCCATCACTCGTCGTTTTTGAGTGCTACTCGTTCGTCAAATCAACCACAAAAGTACTTGAAGTCTTATCAATCTAGTCATTGGAAAATAAGGAGGGGGGTTAGGAAGGACTAAATTCAAGAAATAAAATGGCTTATGAAATGCAGAGTGATCCTCGGGCCCTAGTGAAGTCCTAGTTATCGCTATTGCATAAGGAGTAGTGATTTGCCAAATAAATGCACAATGGTGCGACAAATGCAATATCTCAACTAGTGAGTGAAGAACATTTTGATGAAAAATTAAAAATAAGAGAGCGATGATGATATGAAGCTCTAAACAACGAAGAAAATGCAACTCTAGGACATCAAGCTAGTGAGCCCTAAATGAAATGCAAGTGCCAATATAAATAAAACCATCTCGCTAATACGACGAACATGAGTTCTATAAAGTGATAACATCATGACACCTCTGTTCTACTTTTTTTCTTTTTTCTTGATGTTTTTCTCTTTTCTTACTCTTTTTTTTCTTTTGTTGCTCTATAACATGCGAGAGATTCCATGTAATGATGAGCTCTATACAAATGATAATAAGCGAGGCATAAAGAATGGCGACAAGCAAATTAATGTTCTAGGAGCAAATGAGAGCGCTAAATGATGTGTAATATAATAAAGCACTAACAATAAAGAACATACTCAAATAAATGATATGATAATAAAGCTATGCAGCTCCAGAAGATATGAATACAACGAACGAACGTGCATGGCAAATCAACTATTATGGAATGACATAGTGATGAAGTGTCATGATAGGTAGGTTTAGTGCACACAAATGGCGATAGTGAAGGGCTTTTGGGGGTCTCTCATTTTTATTTCTTTTTGCACAACATATTCTGTTTGAACAGTCATTATTTTGGCTCATTAGCATGATCTTTATATTTATTCTTTTCTTCTCATTTTTCAGAGAGACGTACCCATTGCGAAGTATGCTAAATATCAATTTGTAAGTGCAAGACCAAGTATGGTAGAGGCTAGCAAATAGGATGGATTGGAATGATTGGCTTAAAGAACTTGACAAATGCATAATCGAATCAAAACACTAAACAACTCATTTTTATTATACTCGATATTAATCTCTATTAGCTAGAACCCAGTTCCACCAAGCGATGGTCCCCTTATTGAATGTTAACCATGAATTCTCTGGTAATTTAAATTCAGCAAGGCAATGGTTTAAAAATTCTAGGTATGCTCCTGTACTAGATCATATTATTACCACAACAAGATGAAATTTATCGTTTAAGCAACTTAGGGTTTATGATGGCTAGCCTATGAGGTATAAACAAGTATGAACAAAGTAAATCCTTAGATAAATATAGAGAGTTAAAGAACTCATACCAATGTTTTGACGACATTCATCACACTCATCTCCATTTAACACGCTAGCTCCCACAAAGTGTAACTTAAATTATATAGCAAAAGAGAGTATGCTAGATTCAAGAAGTTCATGAGTATCTCATAATGGCATAGTCCAACTATGCATTATACATTTATTCAAACTTCTAAAACAAGAAAGACAAATATTTTTGAGTTTTCTAACATTTTAAGCTACTCCTAAAACAAGCATATCTTTTTGGTATTTTATTTTTAATTCCACTAGCAACTAAATAAACAAGAAAACTAATATATTTTTTATTTTCAATTTTAGTTGCAACAAAGTAAACATGCAAACAACATATGTTTGTGATTTTCAATTAGAAATACAAGAAAGTAAACATGGTAATAGAAAATAAAACTAAATGCAAACTACAATGACGACTTACTCCTCCAATCTTAGGCTCTTGGCCTAGCTTGGCTCTCTACTTGTCATCAGGGAAGTAAGATGAACACTAACCATGCTGCTGCTGCACATGGTGATCTCACTTTACCTAACCAGCTGAGTAAGTGAATTGTTGCGCCTGCTCCTGTGATGATCTCCTCTAATGTGAGTTTCTAGTTCCCCTCTCCTCTACCCACTCTGGAGGCTAAACAATCGAGGAATGACAACTCAACAAGCCACCACTTCTCCTGCTGAAAAATCTTAAGATCATACAAATATTTGCTTTGGTTCTGAGGGTTACGCTTTAAGAAGTTCATAGATTTCAGCAAGTTAGTGTTAATTGAAGTTGGAGGTGGAGCAAGTGTAAGCTCAAATACATAAAGACCAAATAGCAAAAATAGTAACAATATCACCACAAGTTACAATGCCAGAAGCTTTAGAGCCAATTGCTGCAAATGTCTAGCTGTAAAGACACCAAAATTGAGACAATGCCCATAATGAGAAAACAAAGCATCTATCGCTCTGAATAGCTAAGTAGTGACATTGCCAACATCATGGACAGCAAACAA
Source organism: Stipa capillata (assembly GCA_019208055.1). Classification (NCBI taxonomy): domain Eukaryota; kingdom Viridiplantae; phylum Streptophyta; class Magnoliopsida; order Poales; family Poaceae; genus Stipa; species Stipa capillata. The sequence continues at coordinate 43,365 of JAGXJF010004179.1, forward strand.
AGCACGACATACGAAGGCAGCAAAATATCTAATTGCATGCAAATGAATAGTTGACCACTTAGTATTTCTATAATTGGGATAGTCAACACTAGAATTAAGTTTCCAAGTCTCATTCAACACAGCATGATGACTTTTGATATCTTTTCTTATCCCAGAATTTTCTAGGCCAAACACACCACAAAATTCTTGCATTCTTAAATAAAATGATCTACTAAACAAGTCAAAAGTAACATGATCCCTAGAGCAATCTATATCAAATGCATGATATTCAAATGAAGCTAAAAACTCATTAGTCAATTCACAAATGTTGATGCATCAAATTGACTAAAAGCTCCTAGACCAAAATTTTGACAAAGGATCTCAAATCATCTCAAAGCAACAAGGGTGGCCACATCCCTCCAACAAGTGGATTCAACTTCAACATATTGCAATTTGCCATACCTTGCATCGGTGCGTTCATCGATGAATTCAACATTCTCTGGTGCCTTCCTCGAGCTCGACCATGTCATCATCTTGGATGAACTTGAGGAACCAGCACCAAAGAATTTCGTGGTCTTGCTAAACATGATGTGAAAATCACAACTTTTCTCCAATCAAAGTGGGGTTAATCATTCCTACAAGTAACATAGCATATCCCACAACATACTCAAGATTAAATCACTAAATCATGAATAAATAGGAATAAATGGCAAGAACCCTAGAAAATGAAATAACCATAGATTTCTTCATACACAATGAAAAAAATATTCAAACCATGAATTAGAGAAATAGCATACCATGGATGAAGATTCAGGCAACAAATTTTAGGATTAACCAAATGATTTGGCAAATCTATTGGGTGAAAATGAGGTCTTTTGCTAGTTTGAGAGAGGGCTCGGGCATTGATGGAGAAAGTGAACTCCCTGCCTGAAGCAATCCTCAAGTGGAGGTGTGTGGGCCCTAGGTGGCAGGTGGGTTTGATATGTCAAGAACGTATAATGTTTTCTAAGTTTAATGATGTCTTTTCATAGTATTGTCATTATGTATTTAATTTTTTCTGCATTATTTAATAAACTGCCAGGCTGCTAGATTTTCTCTTCATTTTTTTGTACGGAGAAAAAGTCATAAAATTTAAAAAATATGGCATTTTGAGAATGTTCCAGAGGGGGAATACTTCGTGCAAAAGGAGGCAGCCAACGGGGCCACCACCAAGTGACGTAGTAGGTGACTGTGGCACTTGGTGCCACCCTAGGGTGCTGCGTGGGCCCCGTGGAGCTTGGCCACACTGCCCTTTCACGAGTAGATTTGTTTCATCCCCTGGAGTCCCCCTGTGAAAATGTTTCTATCTATATAGAAGGTTTCACATCGTCAAGAAATAGATAGAGAGAAAGAGAGAGGAAGGAGAGGAGCCAAGGAGTAATAGAGAAATGCCACCACTGTCATCACCCATAGTTTTCCATCTCCACCATCACCACCTATATATTAGGCTCTCTTGTACTTCATCTTCAATATCAGGACTTTGGATTGGTTTGTATCTTGGTATTCTCTCAAGTTATGGAATCAATCTACTATTCGTTCTTATTATTTTACATGATGTGTGAGTAGTCCCATCGAGGCTACGGGGTGCGTAATAGTAGCTATGTAGTGTCCTCATGATTATTGTGATTGTTGTCCATCTTCGGCGCCATCAACATGTTGTGTTGATAACCATCAATTTTTGGCATAATCACTTATTTACATGAGATTAATCAATTGCATGCTATGCTTTAATAGTTGTATTTGATTTTGTGTCTTGAGTTCACCAAGCAAGGCACTTAGAAATGTGTTCATTGGTAAGAATGGGGATAGAGTAGAACATTCAATCGTGTGGTCCTTGTTCATATTTCATTTGCAAAATTATTAGTATTGTTTTGGCTCATGCCTTAATGTACGCCTTAGTGTTGGTTGGACAAATTATAGTTTTATTGCAATCTATTGTTAGTAATATTAAACTTTCAACTATTTCTTGCAAATTCGTAGTTGGTACTTTTATATTGTATAATCCATATTACTTGCTTGATAATTGCTACTACAAACCTGATGATGACTAGTATATTTATACCGTATGCGAGGTAGTATCCATATATGATATCCTGGATATCTGGAGCATCTGATGTATTCGCGAAGGACTCTAGGAGATAAGGAGATCTCTCGTAGGGCTCCAGGATACCTCTTAAACTAGGAGGTCTATCCCTATATTAAGGATGATCGAGTCCTGGTCAAAGACGACTTTGTATGAGATATGAAGTGCCACCTATAAAAGGACTTGATAGCCCTATGGGAAGCTAGGAAGCAAAGAAGCCAAAAAGCAAGATGCCAAAACACACGCCAGAAGAAGCAAAAGCTTTTAGAGATTGAGCCCTAACTGTTCCAGAGCCTCAATCTGCCGCCCGACATCCCAGAGAAGATCCATTGCCTCAAGGAAGTCGAGTTCCTGTAGATTAGCTGGAGTAGATTCTCGACTAGGTTTAGATCCCATCTAGGATAGACACTAACAAATTCTTGTATTCTACTCGATATTCAACATATACTAACAGGACGTAGGGTTATTATCCTGAGGAAGACCCGAACCTGTATAAAATCTTCGCCTTCTGTGAACCAGTACTGTCTGATCAACGGCCACACATTCATATGAAGGTGCACAGTTCACTAGCTAATTTACAAGGGTAGAGGTCTAGCTCACGCCACAAAAGACAACTGTGAGCTTGCTAAACAAAAGAAAACAGCACACAACACCATGCTGATTTCACAGAGTGGCATCCTCCAAACCGGGATGGAGGGCATAGAAAAGGACCGACTCGGAGGGGATCGCCACCGTGGTGTTGAACTCGCATGGTGTCTCTCCCGAAAGTGAACCGTAATTGGTACAGTGAGGCCTCGGGATAGCTGTAGCGATCCAATGTCGAGGCACGTACCGGGGTCCCGTGACCCATGGAAAAAGGAGTGCTGGAGGGTGGCCAAAAGCATGAGGACGAGCAAACTCTCCTCGGGCCTGCATAAGGTCTATTGGAGCGTGCCTTGAGCCAATATGCTTGTCGATGAAGGCAAGTGCATGGCATAGATGATGATGGTACATATCACGATCATAAGCTGTGGCACGATACAAATGATATGTGGTCATCAGGGTAGGGATCATCTCCACCAAGATAGGATTGTGCTCGAGGATGAACTCCTCCGGGAAGACCTTAGAAGTGGGATACTCCTAACCCACATCGTAGCAGAAGGGGACTTGTTGAAGTCGAGGTCCTCATAGCGTAGGAAGGCCATGGCATTGAAGGTGGCGGCCTGAACAGCCCCTTCATAGGAGCCATCGCGCCCCTCAAACACCAATGGATGATTCACTGGATAGACTGGGCGGGGTCAGATATGGACCACAGCGATGTAATCCGTCAACTCGAAGCTCCGATTGTGGTGGTAGACCATATACTCAGGCATCCACTGGTATCTAGTGCAGGAGAGCATACGGAGGAGAAGAATGGGAGCACCACTCACTCCATGGCAGTGAGAGGATCCCACCAAGGTCACATAGGGCTTGGCCATCTGAAGAGAGCAACAAAAAGGTTTAGATCAGCCCCAAATCATGAAAACAAATGCACAAGAGAAGAAATTTCAGATCTAAGTTAGATGGGGAAAAGGAACAAATGCGAATTCTACTTATGGTTTTCACAAATCATTTTTAGTTTTTGCAAATAGCTTTTCTTGGAGACTCCAAGACCCACATCTAACTTCCATCTGCAAGGTTTGCCCTATAGTCAGTTCGGTTCTAATACCAAGCTGTCAGGGCCCCAGAATTACATAAGACTAAAGTAATGGATGATCGCCAAAGACCGAGCAACCAGTCGACTCGATGACACGGTACCTGCGCCGTACATACCAAGACAGAGTGGTCCAACACCTAACCAACACACCATACGCTTGCCAGAGTTGTATACCTTCACCATTGGTCAAGCCGGCCACAAATGATTAAGCTTCCCAAAGGCACATATAATTCCCAAAGTCCTGTGACGGTTTAAAGTTGTTCTTAAATCCAGCGACCACAGCAAGATCGGAGGAGCTCGGCGATCATACCCTCACCCTAACCTAGCCCGGAGGCTTGTGAGTTGATTGAAAGCCCGGCATGATCCACTCACACCCTGCCTAGCTGGCACAACATCTCGGCTAGCGGGTCACTCAACCGATACCTGCTCCACCGAGTGAAAGAGAGAACCAGACTAACCCTTCACGGCATACCCATACACTTCTCTGATCTCCTAGGTGCAAATTATAAGCATGAATTGAAAAAGGGGGTCCCATATATCATGAAGACATCAAGATCAGTATGTTCAATTAGTGTTTTATCCTAGCCTCACAATAGCAGCATGCTGACCAACACTGCCACCCACCTATCGTAGTGATTATAGGTTACATTAAGGATCAGCTGATGAATTCCGTTAGGGTCTTATTAGTGTAATTATGAAAACTGCTAATATAGTTATCAGTTTGCCAACTTACCTCACTATTATTCTTAGGACTTGTCTGATTACCCGTACGTTTGGTTCAGGCATTAGAGGCACGGACAGGTCATGGAGAAACTAAGGAGGTTCATTTCTGAAGTCGTACATTGATGATGTATACATTGGTATTAAGCTTGTAATCTTAAACTGGTAGATCTCACGGTCATACATATAATGAAATTTTAACAAAGATTTGAACTGGTCCCAAATGTCATAAGGAGTAAGTCAATAGTTCATTAATTTAGGGCAATTAATTTGTGCTACCTCAGTTATTACACTATTCGGTTAGGACACGTTAACTACTCCATCTTGGGGTTAGTTCATTAATTGAAGTCTTAAGGGTGTGTTAACCGGTTCCATCAGTTCATCATTAGCTAATCATGATCAACCATTAATTAAGTAATCTTTTAGAGTAACTAAACAGTGATTAGTGGCATCATCCATTAGCATTTAATCGAGAGGCAAAAATGTCGGCCGTTCGGACCGTTGGGAGCAATGGTCAGAAGCACGGGGAAGAGTGGAGCCGAGAGGTGGCTCACCCCCAGCGATGAAAAGCACACGGCCGAAGTTGGGCTTGAGGTGAAGGTAGCGGTGCTAGTAGCAGGGATGACTCTGGTGAGGTGGTGATGTCGGGGCATGGTTGGCGGTGCTATGCTCCGGTTGGGGAAGGGTCCGTTGGCGTCAGAGCAGCGTTGGGAGAGTTGGCTCGGGTTGAGGCACTTTGGGGCTCGACGACGACCACAACGGTGCTTGACTAGACGGAAGATTAGGGATTGCTGCCGAGAACGCCACCAGTGCCAGAGGAGATGCTCGCCGCTTCGGTTCCTGCGATGGAGGACGCGGGGATGAAAAATAATGAGTCCAAGAGGGGGAGAGGGAACTAGGGAGGAAAAAGGGGAAGGAATTGTGCCGCCGGAGTGGTTGGCTTGCCGGGAATTGCTCGCCGGAGCGAGGATTAGAGCGGCGGTTATCGCTCCCGGTGGTGGAGAAAGGAGGCGGGGAATAGCGATTGGGAGAAAAGGGGGCCGCGGAGGACCCGATGGGGGATTATAAGGGGAGGGATGGACGGGCCGAGAAGGGAGGGCGCCGAAGGAGAAAGGCGGGGAGGCGACGCCGGTGGGTGACGCGCGTCTGCCGTGGACGCATGGGAGAAGAAGTCTGCGGGCGGGGCCCAGAGGTCAGTGAGGATAGGAGAGAAGACGTCTTCGCGCCGGGGCGTATCTCTATGAGGAGAGCAGTAAGCGGCCAAGGCACGAACGCGGCACGCGGGAAAGGGAAGGGGTCGAGGCCCGGTGCGGGGAGAGAAGAGAGAATTGGGCCGGTAGCCCAGTACGGGGAGAGAGGGCTCATTTGTTTTATTTTTCTGTTCTTTTTCTATTTAGGTTTTTTGGTAGTTTATAATTGAAGAAACAATGATTCAAATAAGATTTTCAAAATTGGAAAAGCTTGTACAGAGTCGTTAGGGCATCAGCAACTCTTCTAAATGTTCATTAAGTTAGCATAATTTCATTTGAGCTATAAGTTTTTGCTTTGGAGCAATATAGCTAAAAGAAACTTTAAACTAAATTTAACTTCATTAGGTTTCAAAGCCTCCGTCCAAAATTCATATGTACGTTTGGTTATAAGACATTGCAATTAGTCGTAAGAAAAGAAATTGACTCCATTTGGTAAATTTGAATCTCTCTGTAATTATAATTTCAGAAAACTTTTAATTTGAGGGGTGCGATACAAATCCTTTTGAAATAACAAGCCTTTAGGTTGGTGATTTGAGTTGCGTAGAATTTGGTTGAGATCTTTCAATACTTGGTTCTCTAAACTCCACTTGAATTAGCTTTAGAGCATCATGTTAAGGTTCTGGTATGAGCGCAAAAGTGTACATGTATGCATGAGATGAAAGGTTTTGTTAACTCGGCTTTACTGATCTTAAGTCTACCCATGTTACAAAGTGGTCTTTACAGTGGTTCTCACTATCGAAGATAACCCTAGAGACCCTGATGGGCTGGCAAGAAACAATGGCATAACCGATCCACATCAAGAAACCGAGGGCTTTTCCCCAGAACATTCACCAACAACATCGCGAGGTCACATCATCAAGCTGGTAGATCCAAGCGCCTCTCAACCAGGAGGAAAGGTATACGCATCTCGAACTGCCCAGAGGCTCTCTGAGGTCACAATCTGCTCTTACGCCTCCGACAATTGACCTCATCGCCCCCGATAGTGTGCAATGGTTACAACACATAGGGGCAGAACTACAGCAAGCTCTAGCATAGGCGGAGTCTTCTCGACTAATGTTTGTGACCAACAATTCCAATCGTAGAAGAACTCCCTCTTGGCTGGTTGGAGAAGAGTTAGATCGAGAAGGAAGGAATCCCAAGAACAAACCTACCTGGAAAGCCGATCAACCTGAACGAAGGTACAAGCCTTTGTCAGCACACAACCATCTAGTTCAAGACCTACGCGACAAACTCAATCAGTGCAGGTACTCAAGATCTCAACGGGAGAATTCACCTGTGCAGAACGTTCAAAAATGTCACAGTCGAAGTTGAGGTTGGTCTCCTACTCCGGTTAGCAGAGAGGTTATACCTTATAGGAAAACCATTAGCGGGTGCCAGGCCTTTGCACCAGAACTTCGAAGGTTGTGTTGGCTGTCTCGATTCAAACCCGGCTCGGTAGAGACGTATGATGGAACCATGAATCCTTCAGATCTACACCACAACCACTGCTCTGAAAGGGGCAGTGACAAGGTGGTTAACCAATCTCCCTCTAGGGACGATCCATTCATGCGATCAGCTCTGTAGCCTGTTCCAAGGAAACTTCCTGGGCACATACGCTCGTCTAGGCAAGATCGACGACCTCTTCTGAATTACTCAACAGAAAGGCGAAAGCTTACACAACTTCACCAAGCGCTTTAGTGCCATCTGCAACACCATACCTGAGGTAAACGATTCTGACGTAATCCATGCTTTCATTCCTGGTGGCAGGAATAGGAGATACACAGAAGACCTCGCCATGCAAACTCCAAAGACAGTCACACAGCTGATGGACATAACTGAGAAGGCTGCGAATGTTGAGGAAGCCTTGATGTACATCAAGGAAACAGCACGGAGTGCCACGATCTCCCTCAAGGGTGGAGGACAGCTTGTCTAACAACAAGTGCAAGAAAAAACCTTCCAGGGGAAACGGAGAGAAAAGGCCAAAGACCAGCGAGGTAATGGCCAACCTACCTGAGAAGCGCACCTAACAGCCCCGTTCCAAGGACAAGCATCTGGCTCTTGCTAAGCGAATGGAAAAGACTTGGTGTGACTTCCACCAAACCGACTCACACGACCTATGTCAATGCCAATTATTCAAGAAATATGGCAAAGCGAAGACCGAGAAGCACCGTGGGAAAAACCCAGAGGTAGCAATTCATAGTTGAGATTCTAATTCCGAGAACGACTTGGGCCACGAGCCATTCCAGGGAGAGGAACAAGCGATCGAGCATATATTCGGGGCCTCAGCCTCTTACGAGTCGAAGAGAAAGTTCAAGACTATAGCCCGAGAAGTCCTGGCGATGGTCCCTCAGAAGTTCCACGTGGTCAAGTGGTCGGAGGTCATGATTTTCTTCGACCAAACTGACTGCCCCGAGAACCACATCCAACCAGGATGTTTTCCAATCATTGTTGAACCAACGAGCAATAACTGTACAGTATCCTGAGTACTCATACACAGAGGAAGTTCACTTAATATCCTCTTGATGAGTACCCTTGACGCAATGCAGATTTTGCACTCTACCATCAAGTCAATAACTAATGCCTTTCATGGCATAGTGCCCGGATCCTCAGCTACTCTGATCAATCAGATCATACTCTCTATGACCTTTGGGAAACCAGAGAATTTTTTTAACAAAAAGAGTCATGTTCGACGTAGTCGACTTTGAGACGGCTTACAATGCCATCTTAGGATGACCAACCCTCGCCTAACCACGCACTATGCTTATTAGAGCGTGAAGATCCCGAGGCCAAACGGGGTCATCACAGTTAAAGGATGCGCCTAGAATGGACCCTTTTGTGATAAGCTTAGTCTGGACCTGGGTGAGCAATAACAAGGAGGAGAGGAGCATAAGCACTCCAAACCTAAAGCAATTGTGAAGACCCACGGTGAGGTCAAAGCTGTTCTACTAGACCCAGTGGAGTTGTCCAAGATAGTTCGAGTCTATTCCAACCTGAGTCCAAAATAGGAACTCGAGCTCATCATCTTCCTCCGGGCCAACTCAGGCGTTTCACATGGCCAACCATCCGATATGCCTAGAATCTCCAGGGAGGTGATTGAGCACAAGTTGGCAGTTTGCCCTGACGCCAAGCCTGTCAAACAAAAGCTCCAGCGGTTTGCTCTAGACCGGAAGGAAGCCATCAAAGTGGAAATCAAGAAGCTCTTAAAGACCGGATTCATTCAAGAAGTCGAGCATCCAGAATGGTTAGCCAACCCCGTCATGGTCACGAATGCTAACTGAAAATGACGGATGTGCGTAGACTTCACAAACCTTAATAAGGCTTGCCCTAAAGAAGCTTTTCTTTTACCTAGTATAGATCAGATAGTAGACTCCACGTTTGAATGTGGCTATCTAAGCCTTCTCGATGCCTACTTCGGTTACCACCAGATAAGCATGTATCGAGAAGGCGAGGAAAAAACTTCCTTTGTAACTCCTTTTGGTGTATTTTGCTGCTCGAAACTACCCTTTGGATTAAAAAATGCTAGTGCAACATACCAAATCAGTCGTAACATCGAAGCTTACATTGAGGACGTTGTCGTAAAAACAAAGTAGAAAGAGAACCTACGAAGGAATCGAATAATGTTAAACCTAAAAAAATGTGCCTTCGAGGTCAACACTGGAGAGTTACTCTGATGTTTGGTCTCTCACCGAGGAATCAAAGCAAGCCCCAACAAGATATGAGCTATCAGCGAAATGAAATCTCCGATGTCAATTTGAGATGTCTAGAGGCTCATAGGTTGCATGGCAGCAATGAGCTGAATTGATATCTTGACTCGGGGACTGAGGACATCCTTTCTTCAAGCACTTACAACAAGATGACGGCTTGAAGTGGATGGAGGAATCAGAAAAGGCATTTCAAAATCTCAAAAATTACTTCACAACCCCTCGACCCATAGGAAGACATAGTGGTCGGACCACAAGCGGTGAGTGTTGTATTAGTGGTGGAACGTGAGGCTCTAGGACAACGCAAAAAGATACAGAGGCCGGTGTACTACATCAGCGAGGTCCTCCGTGGACCCAAGGAATGCTACCCTCAAGTACAAAGACTTCTGTACACGGTGTTAATAGTCTCCCACAAGCTACGACATTACTTTCAAGCTCACAAGGTCATAGTTCCATCCACCTATCTACTCAAAGAAATCTTTCACAACAGAGATGCCAAAGGATGAATCACCAAGTGGGCCATTGAGCTAGAGAATTTGACATCCACTTTGTCCCTCGCACGGTGATCAAATCACAAGTATTCACCGACTTCCTCATCAAGTGGTCCGAGCCCGATCATCCCAGCAGTTCACCGGTCGAGAACATCGAAATATGGACCTTACACTTCGATGGTTCCTTAAACCACGAAGGTGCGGGGCTGGGATAATTCTAACGTCACCAACGGGAGAATGTCTGGAATACATATTGTAGATCGACTTCCCGGCTGTGAATAATGTAGCCGAGTATGAGGGTTTGCTGGCCAGTCTCTGAGTCAGTTGTGCACTTGGTATCCATCGCCTACTCGTGAGGGGGGAGTCACGGCTGGTAGCGAAGCAAGTGCGCAAAGAGTACTAGACCTTAGACCTAACCATGGCAGCTACCTAGCGGAAGTGAGGAAGCTGGAGAAGAAGTTTGTCGGACTTGAAGTACGGTATATCCCCAGAAAGGGTAACTGTCGAGCTAATAGTCTTACCCGCCTGGCATCCTCATGGTCTCCATGCCCTCTCAGGACCTTTGTAGAAAGGCTCTCAACACCGTCCATCGCCTCCACGGACGAGAAATCTGGTGGAGCCATGGGCAAAGGAGTGGTGGACCAAGAGCCCGAATACCATTCAAGGACATCACCTGGTATTTGACGCTCCAAGGGGGGTCACGGATCGACTCATTGCTCCCCTCGATTCTAATGACTCGTGGATAGAACCTATCTGCATCTACCTTCACAATCAGACCATACTCGAGGATGATACACTTTCCGAGCAAATTTCCCGATGCGCCAGGATGCACTCCCTGGTAGACGGAGTCCTCTATCATCAAGGGGCTCACGGAGTGCTCATGTGGTGCATCACCTGGACATAGGGTAAAGAACTTCTCGACAAAATCCATGGAGGGGTGTATGGGGCACATGCATCTTTTTAAACCCTGGTCGGAAAAGCCTTTAGACAAGGATTCTATTTGTCGACAGCTCTCCATGACAAGAGCAAGTTAGTGAAGCGATAGTGTCAGTGCTAATTTCACAGCAGACGCATTCGTCAACCCGCCCAAGCATTACAAGCGATTCTCTTGTTGTGGCCCTTTACGACATGGGGCCTAGATATTTTGGGGCCCTTCCCGGTCTTGGCTTCCTCTTCATCGCAATCGATGCTTTCACTAAGTGGATTGAAGCTAAACCAGTCGCAAAGATTACCTCGAAAGCCACCAAAAGGTTCATAATGAAAAACGTTGTCACAAGATTTGGCATCCCATGTAGGATCATCGCCGACAACGGTACTCAATTTTCTAGCGCAGACTTCATTGAATATTGCGAGGAACTTGACACCAAGATCTGCTACGTTTCTGTAGCCCATCCACAAAGCAACGGACAAGTCGAGCATGCCAATGGACTCATCCTCCAAGATATGAAGATCCGTGTCTTTGATCGCTTATCAACTCACGCAAAAGCATGGGTCTGGGAATTACCATCAATCCTTTGGGCACTTCAGACCACCGCAAGTCGTGCCACCGGCGAGAGATGATGTTGATGAAGATGTTAAATTCAATTTTATTATCTACACTAGTTACTCAATTTGAATTGTAATGGGAATATGAGAAGCATTGCTCAAATGGTTTCTTGATGATGATGAGTTTGAAGAAGGCATAACAGTTGAGGTATATTGTTTCTTCTTGATTGTCATAACTAAATTATCTTATGCAAAGATTTATGGCAACCTTAGTGTGTCTTGTCCAACAATCACTAATACCCATTAGGACTATTGTTGATATTGCCACTCATTTATTAAGTTTGTGATTTAGGATGGTTAGTTTTTTACTCATGGTGTTTACCTACTACCATATTGTGCTTCACTAAAAAATTTAAATGAGAGTGTAGATTTTACATTGAAATGAATAAGGGCCATGTGCATTTTGGACTAGGTTCTAGCTAAAGGTGAATAATTTTGGGTACAATAAAATTGAGTTACTTGTTTTTTGAATGGACGCCACAATTAATCAAGTATGTTCTCGAAGCCAATCACTCCACTCCATCTTATTTGCTAGCCTCTACCATACTTGATTTTATATTTACCACATGGATAGTTTGCATATGTTGCCGGTACATCCAAATCCATGGTGTATGTCTCTCTCTAAAAAAAATGAAATAAAGATCATGCCGAGGAGGCAATAAAGACCGTCCAAACAGAACATATGGTAAAAGAAAATATAAAAAGAAAAAGAGGAAAGATGTCACAAAAGTTCTTATAAGTTCCGCCATTTATGTTCACCATACCTACCTATTATCGCACTTCATCTTTGATGTTCTAATATCTTGCCATTAGACTTACCATTTACTTATGACTTGATTTTATTTTGTTTTTGCATGCGTAGCCTAGTTGATTGGATCCTCACTTGTTTTATGTTGTAAAAAGCTTATCATTATAAGGTACCTCTCATTTATTATAGGGCTTTGAGAAAAAAGCAAAAAAAAAGAAAAGAAAAGGAAAAATAAAGAAAAATAGAGGAAAAAGAAAAAAAATAAAAATATAATAGAAGAGTGTTACCATGTTCTTCAAAAGTTCTAATTTTCTTTTTATGTGAGATGGATCATAGGTAGGTTATGCATTATATTTTTTTCAGTAGCAGCCACATTCATTAGGTCACGAGGTGCACTTATATCTCTAGAGAGCACTTATTCTTGCTTTGTATGCTTCAATTATATCATTTGAGAGCATTTGCTTTTGCTCACATGCTTCCCTTGTATCATTTGGTAACTTTTGCATTTGCTCACATGCTTCACTTATACCATTTGGTAGTTTTTGCATTAGCTCACATGCTTCACTTATATTATTAGAGAGCATTACCTCCTCCTCATACAGTTTGACTTGTGTATTTATATGGCAATGTTTACTCCTGTTGCAATATCGATAATTGGGACAACACAACTGTAACATCCCCGATTTCTATTATTTTGTAATGTGCATCATAACATCTATGCATGAAGTAAAAAATGAGAATAATTTTAAACGTTTTGGAATACGAAGAGACCTTTAGAAAACCCTAATTGACAAAAAGAGTGGAGTATGAATTCCATCTTGTTTTAAAAATTCTTAATTAAAGTACCTTTGAAATTATTTCAAATAGTTCCACCTATTGCTATGAATCTCTGGACAATTTTTTGGGAAATAAAAATGTGGCTTGGGTTTATTTTAGAAACTAAAACAAAAGTTAGCAAAAGAAATAGAAAAATAAATCTAAAATAAAACCCCACTCCCTGCCGAGCTAGGCCTTCCCTAGCCTAGCCCGCTCTTCCTTACCTCCCGCTTGGCCTGCCCTGTTTCTTCCCCCCCCTCCTACTCACGCCGAGCCCTGCCACCTCCCCGGACGCCTCCCCTCTTCTTATCTCCCGAGCACCCCCTAGTTTCTCTCTCTCTGCTCTCTCGTGCGTCCTCTCTCTCTCCTTAGTGCCTCGTCGTCGCTCACCTCCTCCCCGTGCGCCTCCAACCACCGCTTCTCGCTTCGGTCTACGCTGCTGCCACCTCGCAGCTCGCCTCCGCCACGCGCTACCGAGCCGACCACCCGAGCCCGAAGACCCGCCACCATCGGGAGCCTCCATCACCACCTCCACCCGAATTGCTTGCCTTGTTCCGCCGCCCACCTCCCCAAGCTTGCCACCCCACTCGCCCACTCTCCATCTCACGCTGTTGCTCCAGTAAGCAGGCCCTCGCTCCCTCTCCCGCATGCCGCATGCCACCCATCGGCAGTACCGCGGCCGATCAGACCGACTGGTGCACACGGTCTGACCGGGCCTGGTTGTTCCGACCGGGTTAATGGTCATTAATGACCAGACCTTGGTCATTAACCCCTAATGATTACTGATCATTATTAATCTGACTGCATTAGAGCTAATTAATTCCTTTTGACACAATTAATACCCATGATTAATATTTAATGCTTAATTAATGTTTAACTAATTAATGACTTTGGTTAATGCACTGTTTAACTAATTCAGATAAACTTATCTCTATGACGTGTGGGACCCACTTGTAAGAAATAAATAAAAGAAATAAATAAAAGAAAAAGAAAATATGACTAGGCCCCACCTGTCATTGGCTCGGGTCAACTTTGACCAAAGTTGACCATGGGGCCCACATGTCAACTTCTAGGGCTATTTATGAAATAAGTGCTAAATATTTAATTATTTAATATTTTTTCTATTCACTGAAGAAAAAAGTTTAAAATGATTTAAAGCTTAGAAAAATCATAATAAATATATTTTTAATTAGAAAAATGCAAATACTATATCAAAAATTTTTAAAAATAAATCCTATTCGTCTATGTTATTGTATGCATTATTTGATGTCAAGAAAAATATAAAATGGCTAAAAACTCAAATTAGGGTTTGTTGATTAGAAGGAGATCTTCGGATCGCGATATCTCAAGCGTCTGAACTTCGATTAAATTGATTCCACTTGAATTAGTCGTTATTTTGAGTACTCTATGCCATGGCATACAATTCATATCTTGCCAATGTTCGTCAACTAATTGTTCATGATTGTACCCTTTTTCTAGTGTGTTTGGTTCTTCCTCCCCATAGAGTCGGAAGGTTTAGAAGCGTTTAACTGTGAGTAAGAGCAAGACCTGGTTGTTGAGCAACAAGGTAAGCAGCCCCTTTTGAACATGTTGCAAATACCTACTAGTTGCAAAGTACTAATTGTTTTCCAATCCATTATCGCATGCGTTCAAATTATATATTCCCGTTAAGTATTAGCCTTATCCTTTATATGAACTTACTTTGTCACCCTAAACAACAGCACCGCACCCCACCTAATTAGAGTAGTATAGTTAATACCTCTATACTGCTTATGTTGTTATTTATGCTTCGACATGCTTAGATATCTAAATGTCGTAATTCCTTGGATAACAGACAAACCTACACAGAACAGGTGGGTTAAGTGGTAGGTGAGTGATCACTAGGAAGTAACTAATGAACTTGACTAGTCATTATAGGGTTAGATGGGAGGCCATGACTGGGAGCATGGTGCGTTGTCTCGTTTTCCCACAAGACCGGTTTCTGATGTATATTGACTCAAGATTTGTGTACTTCTACACGGGTAGTATAATGGGCCACCCATGACTAAATAGTTTGTCTAGACTTAAGATAGAAGTTGCATAATCTAACATTTCCATTTGCAAGAGAAAAATGATGAAAATGAAGTGGTACCCTAATGTAGGTGTAAGGGTAACACCCAGTCTGGTACATGGGATGTTTCACCTACTACAACTTTTGGGACTATGTCGGGGTACCAGCTAGACTAATGTAACACGAATTGGGTGGCTCATACTTAAGTCAAAAATATTGTAATAGTCGTGTTCGATCACATTCAGTTAACACACCTCGTGAAGTGGTTCAAAGGCCTAGCATTAAGAGCGAATCAACACATGTGGGTAAAGATATACACCCCTGCAGGTTTGAACTATTTGAAATGCCATGTCCACGGTTATGAACAACTTGGTGATTACCTGTGTCGAATTAGACAACTACAATGTTACTCTAAAACCTACCAACTCTAAGATAGAGAAGTTAGTGACTGTTTCCTCATATGTGGTTGAGGAAAAGTCAATGAGTTAAGTGTATGGTGATCTGCAGTAAGGTTTATCATAAACATTCTACTCATCTCCTTTAAAAGCAATCTGGTAGTCGATTTTCTCCTACTTAAGAGTATTATCAAATGAATAATTGTCTTTCCGCAAAATAGTCCACAATTACCCCTTTGGTGATAAATGATTGTATCTATTACTAATTTCTTTTGTAAGTCTTGCGGAGTACAATTTTTGTACTCATCTTGTAGCCATTGATATTTTTCAGCAGAGAAAATCATCCCCTCCGAGGATGGTTTCTACATAGAGATCGACGCCAACGAGGACTAGTCGCTGGGACTCCCAGGCAGTGATCCTACCCAGGGTTCGTCAAATTGGTTTGTTCTTGCTGCCGGTTCTGGCCGTACCTTGTGGCTTCTAAGCCAGTTTTAGATCTTCTGCTATGTATTTGAATCTCTGTATGAATATGTTGTTAAGTTTCTAAGAACTACTAGTATTATTGTAGTTTCAATCTTAGAGTTACTCTTGTGATATTTGTTTGTTCTTACCTGCTGATGATGAGTAGTATATGTATACCGTATGCGAGGTAGCATCCGTATACGATGCCTTAGATATCCAGAGTAGCTAACGTGTTCGCCAAGGATTCTAGGAGATAAGGAGATCTCATAGGGCTCGAGAATACCCCTTAAACTAGGAGGTCTATCCCTATGTTTAAGGAGGATCAAGTCCTGGTCAAAGATGACTTTGTATAAGATACGAAGTGTCCCCTATAAAAGGGCTCGGTGGCCCTACGAGGAGAACAAGCCAAAAACACACGCTAGAAGAAGCAAAAGCCTTTAGTAAATTGAACCCTAGCTGTTCCAGAGCCTCAATCCGTCATCCAACGTCCTAGAGAAGATCTGTCGCCTCAAGGAAGTTGAGTTCCAGCAGATCAGCCCGAGGAGATTCCCGACTAGGTTTAGATCCCATATAGGCTAGACACTAACAAATCCTTGTATTCTACTCAATATTCAATATATACCAACAGGACCTAGGGTTATTATCCTGAGGGAGGCCCTAATCTGTATAATATCTTTACCTTCTGTGAACCAATACTGCTTGATCAGTGGGCCCAGGGGTCCCTACCTTTAACAAATCTCTCTGATCATTACTACCGTAAGAACGGCAATTTACCAATCGTCGACACCTGCCTCATGTGCCTTGCGTGAAATGATATTGAAGCACATGGTGCGGGTAGGATGTCAGAGTCTATATCATAGAGTTGTTAAGTGTAATCACCCCTCTGAAGTGACTCTTCCTCTAAGAGTTTGGGAACTATATTATCCTACTCCAACCAAGCATTAATTTGATGGCATGAGTACGGGATTGATGTTTTGGCTCAGTAAGAAAAGAGTGAGGAGACCACATCACCCTACTTAATCTATGCATTAAATTGCCCATATAACTCCATTCCTCTTGGAACCCATATCACTCCACTCCTCTTGGAATCTGTGCCCAAGGGTTGAGGTCGGATTTAACGTTTTGACTTAGTGGGTGATTTCACTTAAGATTCCATGTTATGGATTTTGGGTCTCGACAACTAGGGTCTGGGTATCACCTTGTACTTGTAAAAGACTTCCTATTTCCTTTGACCGATCCCTTCCTATCTCCACATTATTTTCTAGTGAACAAAATGATGAAACTTCAAGTATTGTTGTGGTTGATGTGATAACAAAAGGTGCTCATAATAAAAACCATGCTTGTTCTTTCTAAAGTGACAAACTCTAGGAATTTTTACACTTTTATACATTAACCTTGCCTCTTGATGTGATAACAAAAGGTGCTTATAACTTGCCTCTAGTAGGTGAGCACTAAAAGTTTCATTGTGATATTATATTTCTCTCTAGTTTACTTGAAACATT
This sequence comes from Stipa capillata, assembly GCA_019208055.1. Taxonomy (NCBI): domain Eukaryota; kingdom Viridiplantae; phylum Streptophyta; class Magnoliopsida; order Poales; family Poaceae; genus Stipa; species Stipa capillata. The sequence continues at coordinate 60,800 of JAGXJF010004179.1, forward strand.
CTATTTTCCTCTAGGTATTGGTAGGAAGAAAAGTAATAGAGGATTTAATTTTCGTTCTTATTGTGATTTTAGCATTTAAGTTTCAAAGACAAGCTTAGGCTTAATGATTGGGAGTAATTATTTTTAGACAAATGCGCATAGGTTGCAATATTTCTTTTTCTAAGATTTTAGCTATTGCTTTATTGAAGAAATCAAGATACACCAATCCGGTATGAGTTCATGTACTCAAAGTCATCATTAAACTTAAGTGCCTTGTGGAGGCATTACTCAAGGATGAGTAAGAGTTCAAGCGTGGGGGAGCTTGATACGTTGAAAACGTATCATGTTTTCTGAATTTAATGATGTCTTTTTATGTCCATTATGTATTTTAATTAATTTTTTGTATTTTTTAATAAACTGCCTAACTATCATATTTTCTCTCTATTTTTGTGGATGTAGGAACACATCGTGGAAATAAGAAAATCTAGCATTTTCAGGAATGTTCTGGAGAGAGAATTCTTTGTGTGAAAGAGGGCAGCCAGCGGGGCCACCACCAGGCGACGTGGCAGGTCACTTGCTGCACCTGAGGCCGACCTAGGGTGCCGATTGGGCCCCCAGGTGCTTGGCCTTCGGTACCTTTCGTGAGGAGATCTATTTTGTCCCCAAGAGTCCCCTTGTGAAGGATTTTCTATTTATAGAGAAGGTTTTGTGTCATGAAGAGAGAGAAAGAGAGAGAGGAGTCGAGGAAAAACAATGAAATGCCACCACCACTGTTACCCATAATTTTCCTTCTCCACTGTCACCACCCATAAATCAAGCTCGCTTATACTTGATCTTCAGCATCAAAATCTTGGATTGGTTTTTATTGATATTCACTACTACAAAAAAGGTCATCCTGGACCCTACCATCACTGACGGGTAAGAAATATCCATCAATAATGAAAACCATCAATGACGGGTTTTGATGAAAACATCATCACAGACAGGCAAAATAAATACCCGTCAGTGATGTCGAGCATATCACTGACGGGTTTAAAAATAGACCCTTCCGTGATGTGAATCCCGCCAACTCTGAAATTTCAAGAACCCAAATTTGTTCATCACGGACGGGTAGTTTTCTGACCCGTTAGTGATGTGTGGAACTCATCACTGACGGGTTAAAAAGAGACCCGTCCGTGATGTGAATCCCGCCAACTCCAAAATTTCAAAACCCAAAATTTTGTCATCACGGATGGGTAGTTTTCTGACCCGTCAGACTCATCACTGACGGGTTAAAAAGAGACCTGTCCGTGATGTGAATCCTGCAACTCCGAAATTTTAGAACCCCGCCATGGGTATATAATTCACCTCAGTGCAATGCACTCCATTCCACTCCACTCCACTCAAATCTCAAATCCAGATCAATATTTTTCTCCATCTCCCTTCCACCCTCCTCTTCTTCCTCAAGCACCCTCCTCAAGCATCCCACCGCCGGATCCTCCTTCTCACTGCCGACCCCTCCTCCTCTCCAACTCCATGGAGTCACGGTTAGCACCCCATCTTCCTTCTCCTTTTCCACCCTCCTCTCCTAGCTCCCTTCCACCCTTCTCTTCCTCTCATCCTTCCCGTCCAAATCCACCCTAAGAGCAGCATGTCCTCTTCACGTCACCATCCTCGTAGGAAACATGGTGTAGGCTACATAGGAGTTTTCGCTTCGATTCAAGGTAAGGAAGATCCTCCCGAGTCAATTTTTGTGTCTTTTTGGGCACTAGTGCCTAAATTTTTTATTTTTAAAATTTTTTCTCGTATTTTTTTGTAGCAGCTCTACTCCCTCATGGTTCAGAATCCACAAAAATTACTGCATTTGGAGCTCGGGAAGAAGTTCAACGGAGGGTTCGATAGCGGCGATTATTCGTTCGGGGCAAAAGTCAGTTTTAGAGGCCGAATTTGGAGTGAAATTTTTTTTATTTTTAAAAAATTTCTCGTATTTTTTCTGGAGCTCTACTCCCTCATGGTTTGGAATCCGCAAAGATTACTGCATTTGGAGCTCGGGAAGAAGTTCAAACGGAAGGTCGAAATAGGCGATGTTTCATTCGGAGGGGAAAAAGTCAGTCTTAGAGGCTGAATTTGGAGGTGAAAAATTATAGGTCCAATGACGAGTAGATTTTTTAGATGTGTCTCGTCGATACGGTCATTTTGAGTGGTTGTGGACCCAAAACGGACACTGTATGCAAAAGTTATAGCTGTTTTAGTGAAACCCTACCCGGTAGTGCCCAGGTAGGGCTTTTTTTTTGGCGCCTCTGAAAATGTCATCACTGACGGGTTAATATTTACCCGTCCGTGATGGTAGAGTCATCACTGATGGGTACTTTTTCTATCTGTCCGTGATGACTTTTCGTCACCTGTGAAACGTCATCACTGACGGGTAAAAAATAGTACCCGTCAATGATGACTCTACCATCACGGACGGGTAAATATTTAACTCGTCAGTGATGACCTTTATCAGTGATGAGTAAATTACCCGTCACCGATAATACGAGTCATTACTGACCTTTAGTTGCTAAAAGGCAAAAAACCCGTCACTGATGTGGGTTTTTGGCCCATCAGTATTGACATGTTTTGTAGTAGTGATTCTCTCAAGTTATGGAATCAATCTACTATTCATTCTTGATGTTTTACATGATGTGTGAGTAGTCCCATTGAGGCTACAAGGTGCGTAGTAGTAGCTATGTTGTGTTATCATGATTATTGTGATGGCCATCCATCTTTGCCGCAAGCAATATGTTGTTATGATTACCATCCATCTTCAACGTAGTAACTTATTTACATCGGATTAATCTATTGCATGCTATGTTTAATAGTTGTATTTGATTGTATTTGATTATGTGTCTTAAGTTGGCCAAGCAATACACTTAGCGACATGTTCATTGATAAGCACGGGGATGGGGTAGACCAGTTAACTGTGTGGTCCTCGTCCATATTTCATTAGCGAAATTATTAGTATTGTTCCGGCTCATGACTTAATGTACGCCCTGTTGGTGGTTGGACCAAGTATAGTTTTATACTATCTATTTCTAGAAAAATTAGTCTCTTAATTATTCATTACAAATTTGTAGTTGGTACTTTTTTGTTGCATAATCCCAACTATTTTCTTGGGAATTGCTACCAACGAACCTACATGCTTTTATCTCAATGTTTTAGCCATTATAACATCTTTCATAGCACTTTTAGCATGTATTGCTTTTTGATTTTTTATTTGTTTTGAAAATAGTTTTTAGTTTCCTAGCTCAAGTAATTGCATATTTTAATTATCTTTTGCATCCTCGAGGTTCATAAATATTTGAGAAAGGTAGTTGTGCCTCTGAACCTTCACTTTTACTTATTTTAGTGTGATTTTAGATTTGGACCAAGTGATCATTCGGTACCTCCCTGTGGGCTCAACACTCTTTCTCATTGAAAACTACAATTGATCCTATACACTTGTAGGCAATAAAGGGTGACAGGGCCTGCGTCCTCTCCCTATCGTCTAGACAGCTAGGGTCCCCCCACCCCCTAGGCTCTAGTTTGTCCCACGTGCTCGTAACGACTCAAAATTTTCAAATATAAATTTTCTCCAATCAAGAATTCAAATTTTATTTCCAACATTAATTATACAAGCATTTCAACAGCGAAAATATGTAGTTGAAAACTAAAAAATAACAAAGATAAAAATATTTAAATGATGCAGTGGTAGATAGGCTCCTACCAAGCATTTACCTGGTATTTATGTAACCACTTTCAATAGCATAATCATTTACCTTACTTTCAATCTTCCGAGCAAAAAATGAGTTCTTCTTCGATGGAAAAATTTCAATCATAATACTACCGATCTTAATAACATTAGCTCTTTTAATTGGATGAATATATTTTGGATAGTCTCTTTTCTTTGGAAATTATTCCATATGTTCTTCTCTATTAACCCTAAATGCCACTTTGTTGTCAGGCAATGTATTATAGCACCTTCAGTATTTAAGAAATGTCTACCAAGAATAATAGATAGAGCAACATCTTCGGGCATATCAAGCACAACAAAAATCAGTAGGTATGGTTTAGCAGTTGGTTTGTTGACCATTTGCAAAGAAGTAGAAGGTTGCTTCAATTCTCTCGACTATAATTTCAAAATAAAGAGAGTAAGGAATAACACTAACACCTGTACCTAGATCACATAGAGCATATTTAATTTGTTCATCATTAATGGTGCATGATGTAATAAGAATTATATGATTACTTAGTTTAACAGGTATTTCTCCATCAAAAGAATAATCGGTCAACAAAGTTGTAATAGCATCATCAGAAATAGGCCTTCTATTATTAATAATGTCTTTAGTATACTTGCTATAAGGAGGAATTTCAAAGCATCAACAACTGGAATTTTCCAGGTATATACCTCTAAGCATATCAATAAATTTATCAAAATGCTCATATTCATTACCGTGCTATTTAACAACTTCCCACCTTTGTCTTCTTCATTACCCTCCTACCTTTGTCTTCTTTTCTACCTTGATCCTCTTCATTCTCGACATTTTTGTCTTGTCTTCACATTTTATCAATTTTTCTTTATTTCTTCAAAAGGTGTCTCCTTCTTTTTCTTAATATATTGCTTCTTTTTCATGTTCTTGGTCTTTAGTTTGAGCATCTGATGGTGCATCACCTTTAGAATCTTGAGAGTCCAGAGTAGGCATTGGAGGTGATTGAGTCAAATCCAAGAACCATAGCTTGCCTTCTTTGCAGCAAGATCAAACTTGCTAGATTTTCTCATAGGAAGAGGTGGAGGTTTCTTTTGGTTCTCTTTAGAAGTATCTCCCGGATCAATAGCAAATTCATAAAACTCTTTAATATTTTTCCTAGAATTGACAACATCCAAAATTAATTGTTGGGAATTAGTAACTTGATCTACTTGATTTTCTACCATTTTGGAATATTTAGCAAGACTATGTATAGCGTAATGAGTGTCATCTACTTTTTGAGTCAACTTAAAAATTTTAGCTTCATTACTAGCAAGTTCATTGCCTACCTCCTTATTAATTTTCACTCGTTCCTCAATAATTTTTTAAAGTAACTCCATTACCAGGCATGCTACCAAGATCAGGTTCACTTTTAAGCATATGATTTTGTAGCAAATTGACATTAACATGAGGAGGTCTTTCTTCAGCAACAGTAATCATACTAATAGCTATCATAGGTTTTGTCACGGACCCGGAATTGCATGTGATTAAGGGAACGAGAAGTCGCCAAGGACCGAAGGACTCGTCAGCCCGGTGGCACGGTACCTGCGCCGTACACACCAAGGTAGAGCGATCCGACACCTGCCACTTGCGAGCCGGCCGGAAGCGACCACTCTTCCCAAAACCACATACGATTCCGTAATCCGGTGAGGAGTCAGAGTCGTTCCCGAATCCTACCACGACAAACAAGGTCGGAGGAGCCCGGCAGTTCTACCCACACCCTAACCTAGCCCGGAGGCTAGTGGGTCGCTCGAAAGCCCGGTTAGAACACGCCCACACCCTGCCTGGCCGGCACAGCATCTCAGCCAGCGGGTCACTCAACCAACACCTGCTCGACTTAGTAGAACAAGGTACGGCTTTGACTCTTCACGGCATACCCAAAACGCTTCATATCATACACGCAGTGGCGTAAGGGCAGCCTGGAATTAACAACTCGGATATTATAACAAAGCTCTACAAATATGATATTAATATTAACTGCCCACGATGGGACAACACCTTACATTATCCAGTCATAACTGAAAGCATATCCGAGTACGGAGAAATTAAACGACAGCGGAAAACAAGTGGATGAGTCCCACAGCGGCATGGTGACCGCTGAACAAAAGCTACGACCTATCCCATAGATCGACTAACTAACCGAGAAAGCAACAATTTCAGGCATCATCGAAATAGTCCTCAACCACCGGCTCACCTGCAAGCTCCAGGAATAACCTGGGTGAGTACGAACGTACTCGCAAGGCTTATTCGTGCTTGATTAAATGTCCTACTCATACTAGTATAATAACAATTAAACATGGATGCTTCTCAGAGTAACAATATACAAGTTAAGAACATAACATTAATAAGGTGAAGTAAAGACAGACTAAACAACAGGTTAACTCAGGACACAACATATCACAGCTAATTTACCGCGAGATCAAGTTATCGAATCCAAATCCATTTGGGGCAACCCATGAGTTCAATCCAAATTAATCCATCAAACATCATCCAATTCGATTAGGGCAGCCCCTAACTCCAATCCAAATTAATCCAATCCTCAAAGGTTCATTTTAATCTCTCGAACCACTACCGAAAACTCAACCCCTGCAGGCATAGTGAGTGCATAACAGTTTGGAGGTAGCGAGCCTCCAAAGTGCATGCCTACCCCCAACTATCCTCAGTGTTGGTTCTCGCTAGCGTCCACGTGTGATAAGGGATGGTGACACTCTGGAAAATAGGGTTGGTATGGTGACAAAAACCTTCATACACCTGGGTCGCCGTCATGCATCAATTCACACCAACCGTACCCATTGTGCACGCCCTCGGCTCTCCCAACTCACTTAACAATTTAGTTGAAGAGCTATAAGATGTTCTCGACGTAAGACACATCTTACACATGCTAGTGTTCGCACCTTGCAACGATTCAACGATAACAATCATACACATAGCACATATAACAGGGCATACACGAGAGTACAGAAGGTAAAGATGCAACAAGCTCTGCTTGCCTGATTCTGGTTGTTCCTGTTCTTGCGAGGTCTCGTAAGCCGGGTGGTTGTCCTCTTCTGCTTCTGTTTCGAGTAATGACGACACCGGAAACAAACGAGAAAGAAATAAGAAGACGGCATGTATGCATGTATGAATGATGTGAGCTACATGAGACTAGATGTGCAATGGGTGTCAAAGAGTCATGATGATCTGCATGGGTTCATATTAAGTCATCGGAGCCATGTGATATCTAGAATGCATGCATGACGATTTAAAATGCTCCGAGGAGTTAGGGTTGCGTCTTTAGTGGGGAAACATTACAAAAATGTGTAATAAGTCAATATTAAGTTGAGTTATGCATTAGGAGTTTGGAATACTTGGAATCGTACGAATCGGAGATTAACTCGCAAAGCTAGGGTTTTATGGGGTGCGACGATGAAAGGCTAATCCATTCGAAGTTTATCGTGCATGTATCCTTACTGGAGTTTTAGTGGTTCCATGTCGTAGGATATCTCGCGAGGATTCCAGAAGTATAAAATTCGACGACATCGGAGCTAGGGTTGAAAAACTAGGGTTTATCGACCCTCGACGGTAGCTAAACATCTACCCTAGATATCTTCCAGTGCATGTATTCAAAATTAATTTTTGTTTCAGCCATATTGTAGAGTTTTTCATAAGCTTTCTAACCATATAAAATTTTCCCAATTTGGATTCATGGTTCAAAAGATATGAGCATTTGAAATTTTGGATAAAATCTAACCCTAACAGCCTAAACCTAATTGCTAGATCTACCCGAGACACAACTCCTCTCTCTCTGCGCTACTGGACTCGCTTGCTAGATACACCCGAGAAAGCACCCAGCTTTCCTCCTCTTTAAAGCGAGTAGCTGGCAGGTGGGGCCTCGGGACAGAGCTGACCGGTCCGAGATGGATCCAGTCAGCAGCTGAGGTGGCGGAGGCAGCCAACCAGGGGCTGCCACGCCACCCACAGCTCCTCACTCGCCTGGCTGAGCTGGCAGGGACGGAGAGCAGAGCTCGGACGGCGGGGGTGCTCGCCGGAGCATCGCCGGAGAGGGCTCAGGTGCGAGCTAGGGCACCCGAGGCTGAGGAAGGAGGGGCGAGAGCACCGGAGCCTCACCCCGAACTCGATGCGTCGGTGCAGAGAGGCGGAGGTCCACTGAAGACGGCCGGCGACGGTGACCGGCGGCGGAGCTCCTCGGTTGTCGCCGGTGGGTGTCCTCGGGCATGAATCTGGGAAAAAGGAGGCATCCAAGGTGTTAGGGAGGAGGAGAGGATCCTCTGGAGCAAGAAGATGGGAGGAGGGGAAGGCCGGAGCGACCGGGGGAGCTCGCCGGAGCAAATGCCGAGGTTGGGGAAGACGGAGGAATCGGTGGCCCTCGGCTCGGATCTGCAAGAACGGAGAAGAGGGGGAGGTGAGGGAGCACGCCAGCAAGCTCAAGAGCTCGGAGGAAGGGGTTAAGGCTCACCAGTTGCTCGGGAATGCCTCGCCGGAGTCGGGACCGACGATGAGGAAGACGGGGAGCGAGAGGGCTAGGGCACCGGGGCGCTTAGGGTTTTCGGACAGGCCAGGGGAGGAACGGGTGGTCCGAGGGCGGCCTTAAATACGGCGGCTCAGTCGGAGCGCGGCTGTCGGAGTGGGGGCACCGCCCACCCCGGCGAACGGGCGGTGGCGACGTGGAGAAGATGCCCTGCGGGCGGGCCCCGGGCGTCGGTGGAGAGAGGAGGGAGGTAAGGAGCTGACAGACGGGCCCCGGGCGTCAGTGAGAGAAAGGGGAGGGGAAAACGCGCGGGCTGAATGGGCTGGGGAAGATGGGCCGGCCGAGAGGGGGGTCCGGCCCGGGTAGTTAGGGTTTTTATTTTCTTTTTAATTTCTTAATACCAGCATCCTTCCCTTCGTTATTTTATGTACCAAATCAACTCCAATTAACCTGAAATTTTTACAGGAGCTTCATGACATTATTCTTGAGCTACTGTAGGAGTTTGAATCATTTTGAGGCTGATTTGAATAGGTGTCCAGTTCAAATTTGAGTTAGGGTCCAAATTAGGGTTTTGAGCGGAAAGTAGGTTTCAACTATTTCAAAAATCTTGAAACTTAGCAAGGGCTAGGGTTGCTACTTTAGAAATTATTTGTGCCATTTGGGGGGGGGATTGCATCCACTGGAAACTACTCTGTCGTCGAAACTCTAATTTTGGCACCGATAGGGTTTGGGGTTAGGGACGAGGATTCACCGAAGGTTCGATGACTTCCACCACCCTTAACGATGATTTTGTTAATTCGAATACTTCAAATAAGTTGATTGGGGTTTTGACCCTGTTATTTGAAATACTTCAAATAAATTGATTGGTGTTTGTATAAATATCCACCGAGGATGAGATATTAACATATTCTATAAAGTAAAGTTGATATACAATTAAGTTTGAATAAGGTGTGGTTGATGATAATGCCATGTATGCATGAGTGCAGAGCAATACCTATTTATCGTAAAGTGGGTATTACAGGTTTTTGATTATGTGAATGAAAATTTTCTTTTTCTTTGATTACCTCAGCAAATTCTTCCTTGACTTTGGGTTTGAGCTCATACATCCCTGGTTTAATTGGAGGCTTCTAATCCTCATCAAATGCAATGTTCCAAGCTGCATGGTTATTATAAATTATATCCAACAATTCTCTTATGTCACCTGGAGTGTTGCCCATTATAGATCCATTTGAATAGCTATCTAATTGAGTCTTATTGTAAGAACTTAAACCTTTATACTAAGAGTCAATAAGCATATTTTGAGAAAAATTATGAACAAGACATACTCTAAGTAATCTATTAAATCTCCCCAAGATTTAGGCAAAAGCTCACCCTCTTTTTTCCTAAAGTTGATACTTTCTAGTCTATACTTAATAGTTTTACATCAGAGGATAATATTTCTTAATAAAAGCAACAGATCGGTGATTCCAATCTTACTAGGGGCTAAAGAATAAAACCATTTATAAGCTTCACTTTGCAATAAAAAATTCAATAGCAAAGATGTCGACAATCAGTGAACCGCCGATCTACGGCGTACGTGGAGGAGAGAGAAAGGAGATATGGGGATCGTTCCGAGCAAGCTGACCCACAAATCCGGCCACCAGTGACAAGGATTCATGCAGGTTCAGGCCTCCCTTACGATAATAGCTCTACGTCTTGTTGGTATATATTGATCTCAACACTAGGTACAAGAGCGGGTGTCTAGTCCTAGATGGGATCTATAATTAGTCGAAAGTAGTTGACAAGGACGATCTTCTCTTCTACTTGCTCAGAGGTGATTGATCTTCTAAGGCTTGTGTTGAACTTGTTCAGATTATCTTCGATTGACTTCTCCGAAGGCCCTCAGGATCCTTATATAGAGGGTATACCATATCGTGAATGATACGGACTCGTCCCCAAGCAGGATTCCACTTTCCTTAAAGCTCGGGATTAACTACCTAGTTTAAGGAGCCCCGGATACCTACGAGTGGTTTCCTTATCAATGTAGAGTCCTTCTCCAAGGTATAATCCTCCCCGGGTAAATAGGATACTCCCTTAGTCGTGCTGTATTTATATATGGATATTGCCATCGTATATAGTAGTTGCCTATTACTCATCGTCAAGCCCCCATCAGTACGTGAAATAAGGCCAAGACAGATCAAAGCAATCAACCTAGTCAGGGATAACATCTGACCAGATGCTTTCCTGAGTTGTCATAAGAACCATCGAGTAGGGTAAGCTATCCACTCAGGCTCTTGGTCTCTTTAAATCTCCTAATCGGGAACTGAACATCTTCGAATAGTTTTAGAGAACTACTGAGTATTCCCTCCTCCGAGTAGGAATTCTAGGATGCCCAACGGAAGCTTGCGTCATGCCTGTGACTCTGCACTCGTTCTTATCTGAACCGGTGGGTTTTCCAAAATTTGAACCATCGTGGAGGAGATTTCGCGTGGTGGTGAGAATCTTTCCCTCTTTTCCACAATTGCTATGATGACGTGAGAAACTTGTGGCATGTTTTGACGGGTCGTGCGCCTGCAACTCCTGATTTCCGGTAAAATAGCAGATCATGCGCATAAAGTTACTGCGTGCATTAACTACGATGGGACCTGAACCAGAGAACATGGTTGTGATAACCGTTGGATCCTTTGCGCGAGTAGTCAGGATTGCACAGTTTTTACCTTTATAAATCAAGAGGGGACATTGGGGTTTTTTTTCACTGCATCCAACTTTTGGCTTTCATCTTCATCTTCTTCCTCCCATCTATTCTTGCGCTCATCTTGCCCTCGCACTTTTTCCTCCCGAAATGGGCAAGAAGAAAGTTTCCTTCCAAGCCTCCGCTAACTCCAAGAAGCCCTCCGACGGCACTGAAGCAATGTCGGAGGATTCTGACTACTCCCTGGTGGCAACCATCCTGGCATTCAAGGCATCAGACGTCGATGCCACCACCCTCGAGAAGCTCGAGAAGGGCGAGTTCATCCTTCCGTGGGTGCTGGTCCCTTGTCGACCGACGCTCAAGGAGAAGATCCCGCATCTAAACACTGTCTGGATCATCGTCTTCTTGGATTTCTTCAAGTGTGGATTCCGACATCCACCATCTGCCTTCTTCCTCCTCGTCCTCAACTTCTATGGGATTGAGTTGATCCACCTCAATCCCAACTCGGTGCTGATGCTGAGTGTCTTCGTAGACCTTCGCGAGGCATACCTCTGCATCCTCCCGAGCCCGGATCTCTGGTGGCACTTCTACAATCTGAGAAGGTTGCAGGGTGTCATTGGTGGCGCTGGATTCCGACTGAGGGAAGGAAAGAAGGAGAGCTACATTTCCTTCACTAGCCAGACCTCATGGTCGGGTTGGCATGCAAAGTGGTTTTATTGCCAGCCTCTGCCCCAAGTCCGGATTCCGGCAGGAGATGTTTGTTGGCATGGGATGTGGCCGAAGACTTCCTCAGGCGATAGCTGAGTCCTTTGAGGTTGAGGATCTCAGTGGCCTAGGAGTACCCAGACAGAGTGGATCCACGAGGGACTTCGAGACGGGTAAGGTTTTTGCTCCAACTCTTTGTACTTTGACTAGGTAGTTTGTTTGCTCATCTACTCGAGTTATTCTTTTTCATGCAGAACTTACTCCCGATGAGCTCCAGTCGAGGGTCAAGTTCCTTTTTGACTCATCTCCTCCAAGAGGAAGGACCGCGGTGCCACTTCTACTCGTGAATCTCGAGCACCGAGGAGAGGAGGGAGATTCTCTCGGTAAGTCCCCATTATGCTTCTTGTCGGGTTAACTCCTTCGGGTAGTGCTAGTTTTGGATATGGGTTTGCTTCTTTTGCAGTGCCTGACCTAGAGGCTGAGCGAGCCGGAGCCGAGATCGAGGATAGCGATCGAATCGAGGTCCTGGACCCACAGATTCTAGCCCCCGAGTCTGGTGTCGGGGCCGTGCTCGAGAAGGTGCAGTCGAAGAAGACTCCTTCGGCTATGTCTCCTGTGTGGACTCCTCCTTCACCTCTTTATTCTTCTCTTCCTTCCACCCAGGTGTTGCTTTTAACCTTGTTGACAATTTCTTTTCTTACACTTTTGATGGCGGAACATCTTCTTAACGTCATCGTTTGTGTAGGGGGTGGAAAGAACTCTCTCGGAGGACTCGACTCCTTCCATCACAAAGGAACCTAAGGGGAGGAAGTCCCGAACAACGGACTTTGTTCCTCAGGAGAATTCGCTTTAGAGGGTGCTTGCCCTCCCGGAGCACAAAGTCTTGATACAACTGAAGCGACCGCGGTAAGTATTCTTCTCAAAGTACTTCTTCCTGAGTAGGTGTTTTGGCAGTTCCTTTGACCTACTTGTCTTCTTGTAGGATGATCCTCGGGTTGCCCCCGACTAGGAGCTCCGGTGGTGAAAGCTTTCTCCGCCGCTAAGTCACAGGCGTCAGCTAAGAAGCCCCTATATAGCTTCGGGTTCGAATCCGGCCCGGAGGTTGCTCCTGTTGCCCAAGTGGCGGCAGCACCCTCGATCTTGTCGATGGAGGGATCTTCATTATCAGCACTGCTAGTGGACCTGGTGAAGCTTGTCGAGGGTGGCCTCGACATGGTGAAATACGTCGGTCCCTTGCTTGAGGTAACAAACAAAAATGATATCATCTTTTCTAATTTAATTGTATTGAAACTAACCTTGTCAATATTTAGTTTGCCTGTCCTGGATGACTCCCCTTCGGTCGCAAGTCTAGGAGCTGAAGAAGCGACTAGCTGAATCCGACGCAGCGCTGTAGGAGGAGAAGTCCTGAGCGGCAAAGCTGGAGGCCGAGAAGGGCCAGTTGGAGCAAGACAAGGCCTGGCTAGCTAAAGAGCTCGATGAAATTCGGCAAGTGCAGACCAAGAGCAAGTCCAACGTGGGTGCTCTGAAAGAAGATCACAAGTACGCCATAGGACTGCTCGAAGTGGTGTTCAAAGATGTCGGGATCATCATTCTTCCAACAGAGAGTCACGCCATGAAGATGCTTGAAACGACGGTGGTGATCTCGCGTATGAAGCCGACAGTACAAGCCCATATCAGCACTCAGCTATGCCAAGGGGTTCAGGACTCCCTGCCCATGGCATTGGCTTTGCTGAAAGCTTGACATCCCGACTTAGATGTTGGTGCCCTCTGTGATGACTTGCCAGTGCCGGAGACGGGGAAGGCCGAGAACCTAATCGAGGCCATGTATGAGGCTGCGATGTCTTCACTGACTGGCTTAATGTATAAAACCTGTTTAATAATGACTTGGCAGAAATTTGGTTAGTATTGTGCCTGTGCTTGTGTGTATTCTACTTTTTAACTAAGAGTTTAGAACTTCTACCGGGAACCTAGCACTTGAGGGCTTATCAAGAAGCTCGCATCACTTAACGTCCTTTGGCCACTTTCCCCTAGTCTGAGTTGGAGGTTTTACCACTAGTCGGAACTTCAGTTAGTCGGCCATAGGTCTAAGTTGAGTGGAGGGTACTGGGACCCTCTGTCACCCATAGAGGTGGTAAGGGACTTTCCTCTATCCTTTTCGAGACCGTGATTCAACCTTCCTTGCCTTCATAGGTGGAAGGGCATGTGGGCGTGTGCCTTTTGCGATCGATAAGCTGCCTAAGTGGCACGTTGACCCGACTGTTCCTCTTGATAACCAGTTGGGAAGCTTTATAGGTTTTACTAAGTGTTGATCATTTTCGTCAGACTTGTTGTACTTCGCACACTTCAGCTCCTCCCCGATCTAAGTTCGGAGACTTTGCCGCTAGTCGGGGATCTTGGTCAACTAGGCCATAGGTCAAGGTTAAGTGGAGGGTTCAGGGACCCTCTGTCACTTTTCGACACGATAAGGGATCTTTCTCATTCCCATGAGGCTAGAGCTCAGACTCCTTTCTCTTTTTGAGTACTAAACTTTCAAGCGTTCCATAAGAAGAGTTTGTTGGAAACTTCACAATCTCGTTGTACCTATCCAGCCCCCAACTATTTATTGGAAAAGGAACATTTATGATGAACAATTAATGATAGAAACTTTATTTAACTAAGTGTTTGTGTACAACTTGTAATAAAAAAAGACTAAGGTATCATCCGAGCTTCCCGTCGTCCACTGATCTTCCCGTGTCGCCTTGACTCCTTGTTAGTGTGTCCAAGTGCTCGTGCTAGGTAGAGGTACCCGGTGAGGCTCATGGTGGTCCCTTTGGACGGGTGCTGCTGTACTTGGAGGAAAGGAGGTTTTGTTTGGTGGAGATTTTGGCGGTTGTCAGGGACAACTCAGTTGTCTTCTATATGCTAGGTAAAAAAAACTTACAGGTATATCTGCTGGAGAAGGTCGACTTTCCATGGATCGAGGGTCAACCATTCTTTATTTCTAACCTGTTTAGATTGGGTTAGTCGCCTTGCAAGAAGGTTTGTCGTGACCGTGCGCTGGGATGGACACCCTAGGTCATGAGTGTTTGTGGTTATTGTTGGTGTAATGCTCATGGCCAAGTCGAGGTTAAGCTTGTCAGCCTGTTTCTGCAAGCCATGGACCATGATGACAACCTTGGGGCTTGGAATCTTCACACACTAGTAGGCGTAGTGTGTGGCTGCCATGAATTTTGTGAGGGTTGGCTGTCCTAGTATGGCGTTGTATGCCACCTTGAAATCGACTACATCAAATCAAACCATTTTTGTCCAGAAGTTGTCGGGTTTGCCGAAGGTGACTGGGAGCGTGATCTGTCCTATTAGTGTGGCTGAGGAGCTGGGCACAATGTCGTGAAAAGCCTGTGTGACTGGTTGGTGGGACAAACGAGAAATCTGCATTAAGTCGAGTGCATCTATGAAGAGGACATTGAGCGAGCTGCCTCCATCCAATAGTACTCTAGAGACTCTACAGTTGTTGATTGTTGGTTTGACCACGATGGGGAATCACCCGGGTCGAACGAAGTTCTCGGGGCAGTCAGTTTGGGCAAAAGTGACCTTGATTTCCAACCACTTGATTGTCTGATGATTTGGGGGAGTTGTGGTGAGGACTTCTCGTGCCACTGTCTTGAATTGTCTTGTGGACATGTAGTATATTCTTCGTTGTTCACTTGGTCTGAGAAGTCATTGTCGGAACTGGTTTCTCGACTCTGATTTGTGACCTGTGGCCCCCTTTCCCTTTGAACTTCTCAGCTTCCGCCTGCATGTGCTTCTTGAAAAGCCGATATTGGCGAAGGTCATGCCTATCGGTCTGGTGGAAATCTCACTAGTTTTTACCTGAAGATCCTACCTTTGCCTAGGGCCTTTCTTTGTTCCGAGGCGGTTCGGGTTGTTTGTTGGGGAAGTTAGCCATGACTTCCCCCGTCTTTTGTCTCTTATCACATTCTTCTCTGGAGGGCTTCTTCTTGCGTTTGTTTTTCTTAAAGTTGTCACGATATCCCGGTTGGGGCCGCTCAATGCCTTCGTCTCTCTGGAGAGTTTCCTCGGTGTTGGCTACATTATCAGCGAACTCCATTAGTTCCTTTATAGTTTTTTGGATATTCATGGAGAGTCCCTCTATACACCGTTGATTCCGGCAAATTCGGATGAAGGTTTGGATCACCTCGTGATCAGTTATCTCTGGAATAGTACTTCAGACGTTGCTGAGTCTTTTTGTGTATTCTCGCAAGGATTTGCCCTTCTCTTGGAAGAGTCAAAAGAGGTCGTCAGGTTTCCCGGTTGCATATGTACGTACCCTGAAAGTTTCCCTGCAATTGGCTGCATAGCTGCTCTCACAAGTAGATCGATCTAGGTGGCAGGTTAGTGAGCCAGGTTCTTACTGGTCCCTTGAGGGCAATTGGGAGGTAATTTGCCATAACCTTCTCATTTCCCCCTGTGGCCTCGATAGTCATAGTGTAGATCTGTACGAATTTGATGGGATCTGTCATTCCGTCATACTTCTCAATGGTTCCTGGTATGAACCGTGAGGGCCAACGGACGCGTCGCAGCTTTGTGGAGAAAGCTTGGCAGCCGTAGATAGCTCCTCGAGCTAATCTGTTGTTCGGTAACGGTGATCTTCCTCGATCTGTCCATGGTACCGGGAAACATTACGATCTGGAGAGCACTGTGGAGGGGCTCTCGGGTCCCGTCGCTCATCCATATCTGTCTAGATCTATCATAAGGACGGGTGAGTACATAGGACGATACGAGCATTCTGTGCCTCGAGGAGATCTCCCCTAGTTAAATCGTCTTTCATGACTAGCCCTGTCATGAGAAGCATTAGATTTCATTGTGCTTTTCGTGGTGATACGAACGTTGGATGCTTTATGTGAGGATCTACTTGCTCTTGTGCTTGGATGATTCAATGTTCCATGTCGTCCATCCATAGTTTGCCTTCTAGAATCCTGAGATCTAACGACAAGGGTTTCTTGAGCCGTTCTCAAATGTCAGACAGGCACTTAGTAGCCCTTGATCCAAATAGATCAGAATCTCATAGAATCTGGGTATTTCTCATCCCACTGCGTTGCGTGTTTGCGAGGTTGTCAGGTTCTATGAAGGAATGTCTTTAGCAGGAGGTGGATCAACTCCACCATTCCCATGTGACCCATTTTCCATTGCGAGTACCTCTCGATGGTATTGCCCGCTAGAGGTGTATTCTAGGTCCATCATGGATCTGCCATTGGAAGATTCCTCTAGTATGTTTCGTCGATCCTCTGGATGATTCGAATGTCCAGGTGATAATCCCGACACGAGACTTACGCCATTCATGTGATCACTCCGATAGTCTTAGGATTGTAGATCAATCCCGTAGGCCTTGGCGTACTCATCCATGAATAGATTCACTTCATTGTCAGACTCGTTGTCTGGCAAGAGTTTCCTAAGATCAACTTGGTCTTGTCCTAGCTCCTGATCAGTCGGAGGGGTGAAGTTGTCGCAGAACCCCTCGTCCGAGAAGCCAGCCCGTGCCACCGCTTGTGGCGAAGTTGCTGGTGGTGATTTGCTGGAATCAACAGACGTGATCCCCATGGTTGGCGCCATCTGTCGATGATCGGTGAACCACCGATCTTATGGTGTACATGGAGGAGAGAGAAAGGAGATAGGGGGATCATTCCGAGTAAGCTAACCCACAAATCTGGCCACCAGTGACAAGGATTTATTCAGGTTCAGGCATCCATTAGGATAATAGCTCTAGGTCCTGTTAGTATATATTGATCTCGAGACTAGGTACAAGAGGGGGTGTCTAGTCCTAGATGAGATCTATAACTAGTTAGAGGTGGTTGTCGAGGATGATCTTCTCTTCTACTTGCTCGGAGGTGATTGATCTTCTAAGGCTTGTGTTGAACTTGTTCAGATTCTCTTTGATTGTCTTTGATTCCCTTATATAGAGGGTATAGCATATCGTGAAAGATAGGGACTCGTCCCCGAGCAGGATTCCACTTTCCTTAAACGTCAGGATTAACTGCCTAGTTTAAGGAGCTCCGGATACCTATGGGTGGTTTCTTATCTACATAGAGTCCTTCTCCGATGTATAATCCTCCCCGGGTAAGTAGGATAATCTCTTAGTCATAGTGTATTTGTATACGGATACTGTCATCATATACAGTAGTTGCCTGCTACTCATCATCAAAAGCATTCTTAGGTAGGTTATTCTTCCTACTCAAACTACAATGATCTCCCAATTCATAGTTATCATTATCATTTCCAATAAAATTCAATCTCTTAGCAAAACCAATTAAATCAGGATCAATATCATATGAAGCATCAATGTCATCATCATGATTTACCACGGTCTTCATACCAAGCAGTAGATTGTTTATTAATAGTTTTTTCTGATTTCACAATTTTCTCAAGAGTTTTAGTAACATCAGTATTCAGATTATCATTCAAAGCATTTCTAGCAATAGGACCAATTCTAGTATCAACATTCAAAATTTCAACATTTCTCATATTACCAACGTGATCATTCCAATCACTAGTGTCTCTAGGCATACGTGATGGTGTTGATATGGTGATGACATGGAGACATGTGATAATAGAAGTACTAGAAGCTTTGTCTAGTATCACATCTATTCTTTTCTTAGGATCAAGTTTCTTAAAAGTGAAAGGTTTTTTAGCAACAACAATAGATTTACGCACGATTGATAAATAAAAACAAAAATATAAATATAAAGTAAAATAAAGAAATAAAGTAAAGAGTAATAATGTACTAAAAACTACCGCTAAGCACAATGTTGTTTCCTAGCGACGACACCAGAAAAAAGAGCTTGATAGCCTGCAAGTGACAGGATCAATGTAGCTTTTTCTCGGAAGTATTTCTAGTTTTATATCGAACCCACTGAGAACATTACTGGAAAGTGATAGGCTTTTCCACAACTATGATGTCACTCGTAATTGCACCTGCATTTGAACTAGATAATAGCAAATAAGATTTTTAAATATTAATTAAAAATAAAACCAAAATTAACAAATGCAAGCAATAAAAGTAAAGAGAACAACAAATAATGGAAAGGCTAATAATAAATAGTGTAGAATAGGCTTTACGAGAGGTGGTGTAACATATTATATAGAGATAGCTAATCACGTGCTAGGATACAAATAAATCACTCATATAATTGAATTATGTCGTAGGCATGTACATATAAATAGATATCCTCTTATCAAGCACATCATAAGGTGATCATAAAATATTCACCATAGCAAATCATAAAGCATGGTGGCACACGTGATTACTCGAAGTCATGTATCTAAAACCCCTCACCCTTGATAACACAAATAAGCATTTAATATTACAAGATACGAACAATAGTTCTAAGATCATGTTGCTCGAGCCCTAGAAAACAAGCATTAAGGCTAGCAATAATAAATGACAAGCAATAATCAACACTTCAGGAATCTGAAATTATTCTAAGAATTAATATAAAGTATCATCATAGCATCTCCAAATAATTCAACAATTCCCATCCATCTTGCATGCCTTCGGTAGACTACTCAAATATGATAAACGGATAAAAACACAAAGTATCAACATGGTGATCACAGAGAGGTACAACAGTAGCAAATCCCCACAATCAACCAGTGATGATCTCCCTTGGTGGTGGATGAAGAAACGGTCGTTGATCCGACAGAGGAGCGGTCTACAATCTGAATTTTGGTGGATGTGAACAGTATGGGGGTGTTTTCCATCTCAATAAAACTCCCTCCAAAATAACAGGCTCCAGACGGCAGAGGGAGGCGGCAAGCTCTGCTGCCTGGCCTATGTGAGCCTCCCTAAGTGGGCTCACATCTCTATTATTCTTGGCCTTGTAGAGTTAGTCTGAAAAGTCACTTTTTTCATGAAATTATGAAGTTTTCTACACACACTAAAAAAAGATGTTTTGTAGGATAACACTGATAATCAGCAGATAATAAAAATAATATTCAGAAAATTGATAAATAAATAATATAAAAAATACGAAATATCGATATGTTTTTGATATATCAGTGTCTATGATGTCGTGTACAGACGCAATAGTGGGGAAAAGGGCAGTGGGGCGTCCATGGCACGGCCACGTGTGCATGGTAGACTAGAGTAGAGTGAATAGAGAGACAAAAGAGGGATGTGCTAGTGTTGAGATGCACAAGAGTAGGCCATAGGTGATCAACGGACTACAAACTGAGATGGGCTTGATTTGAATTTGAAATTAGGTTTTTGATTTTCTTTGGACTTCAAAAAAAACCAAACAAACCCAAGAGTTTGGAAACAATTTTGGCTCCTCACAACCCATATCGAAGGCCTCATCGTCTTGATCCCTATGCTTCCTCTCTAGTGTTGGTGCCCAATCTCTTCTCTTCTTTCTATATGACAAAGATGGAGACCTTTTCGGCAGTTAGAGTTGGGGTTCTTGGTTCTTGAGATGGCCTTCATGTTCTATGGGCTTAACGGAGATGGTAGGAGCGGGAAGAGGGCTGACAATATAGACAATATGGCATTGCCATTGGTTGTAGGCAAGAAGGATGATCAGTGAGCTGAGCTAGCAGAGCGGTGGTAGCAGCTGCTAGAGGGAGGAGGGCGGTGTTGTTGTAGTTAGGGTGCCATCACGGAGGGCAAGACGGTAGTGCACCACCAGTCAGTAGTGGTGGAGACAAGATGGTGTCTAGTCAGAATATCGAATCTTACTGTGTAGCATCTCTCTTAAACAATAGACCTTCCTAAACTATTTGAAACATGTTGTATGTGCGAAATCAATGCATGATGGAATTTGCCGAGCTCTCTCCAAATTAACGTATGCAATCTATGCTCCCGCAGTTCCACCTCCGGTTGGCTATTGTTATGTCCTCAACAGCACGGCCCGTTGGGCTGGCAGCTGCGTGCCTCATGTTTTCCCCCGATTGAGCGCATCTGGGACGGTGCCTCGGCTTTTGTTATGTGCCACACCTGGCTAATGAACCCCCGTCATGCATTCCCTCTGAATATAGTTGGATGATAAAATAGCTTTTTCTTTTTCTGACGAGAAAGGGCCGGAGGTCAGCCCTTGAGAATAAAATGTAGTGTAGGAGTCAATACGAGAAATTTGCTAAAAAGCAAAAAAAATTCCATGTTCAGGAGTATAGATGTGTCCACTGTCAGAAGAAGGTTGAGGAAACATTGATGTACCTTATTTGGCATTGCACATTCGCACACCAATGTTGGAATTATTTCTGTCTTGCCAAGAATAGAAGCATTTCAGTTTTTGATGAAGTTGATAATATCAGGAAGTCCATCCAAGCCCCTTTTTCCACGGACGTTTTAGTTTTGGCGGCCTGGGGCAGCTGGAATGTATGCAATGATAAAGTCTTCCAAAATATTCAGCCGACATATGATGAGTGGTGTTGGAATATTAAGCAATTTTCTGTTTAATTTAATCCACTCAAATGTCATGACAAAGACTAGCATAGCAACAACTATTACGTATGCCCTACGCATACTAATCATGTCTAACAACCGTGCAGCATATATATCAAATATACGCTCTATCATGACACATGTCAAGCATACAATCAAACTCATGATCACATGTCCTAGGAACATACCCGTCATTGACGAGTCCTTCTATGTCGAAGTAGTTGTACACAGCCACGCCTAGCTCCTTACTTGATGTAGTTGTACAGCCGTGCCTCGAACCTCGCTCGATGAAGTAGTCTGACTCACAGCGTGACGTAAACGAAGAAGGCGAACAGTGAGCAGACGCACAGAAGCGCTCCCCAAAAACCATATCTGCCTTCTCCTGGTGCAGGATCTCGAAGGCGGGGGTTCCGAAGGCCTGCTCTCCCGAAACACAGTCCACGCCGAGGCTTAGGACGGGGCTTTCTACAGTGGCAGCATAGTACTAGAAACAAAACACTTGACAAGAACAAGCTTCGCTCCGGATTCATGCTCATGAAGAGACAGAATGCTAGAGGGCATTTCGTGGCAGAGAGAGAGGAGAGCTCTAAGATTTAAGGTGCATTGTGGGCAGCCTCCCCTCCTCATTATACTGACTAGCTCCCTCCTCTACTTTTCTTCCACTAGCAATATGGTACTAAACCAATCACATGTGTTAGAAATTTAATTAGGCATTGGGATTTTCAGGAATTAATTAATGGGCTAGCTAGGCCCAAAAATTCTAACAATCCCTCACCAAATTCTAGAGGCATCATGAAATTGCTCCCAGTTCCAAAGTGTTGTTTGATATACCAACGTTTCGGTGGAGACTGTTAAATTGAACATCCACCTTGACAGAAAGCTATACTTATCCACAACTTAAACAATGGACTATGCCTTGAATTGAATTACAAGTTTTGTGTGGACAAAGTTTCACTTAACGTCTTTGCTAGTACTAGGCTGCCATAGCCTACCCCTCGATTTGGAGCATATGAGTCATACTCTTGGCCTTTCATGAGCTTACTAGAGATCACCCTATCTCATAAACTTTGACTAGCAGTCTGGCTCACATAGGTGTGTTCTTTCAAGAATATTCTATAAGATAGCATCTTTGCTTATACAAGCCACAGAACACATTAAGACAAAAGTTAATCTGCCTTATAGATTATGAGAGTATTGCATCTCCAACGGGTGGGCTTAAAAGGTATATTCTTAGTTAACCAACAGTTTATTTTCCTAGGTCCTACTTCACGCGATCTTCGATCACATAGGTTGGATTACCCCCCGGTTAACTTAAGTGGGTCTCATACCCATCTCCCTCAATGCAGCGTCTATCACATTTTGTGATAGACCTTTTGTGAAGGCATCTGCTAGATTCTTAGATGTTTGGATGTAATCCAAAGCTATCACTCTGGAGTTTCTCAATTTTCTAACAGATTTCACCCTTCTCTTCACATGTCTAGATGACTTAATGTTATCCTTAGAACTATTCACTTTGGCAATCACAGTTTGATCATCACAGTTCGTGGGGATAGCTGGAATTGGTTTTTCAACCACCGACAAGTCCATCAAGAGCTCTTGAAGCTATTCGGCTTCAACTGTGTCTGTATCTAATGCTGTGAGTTCTACTTCTATTTTTGACCTCGTTAAGATGGTCTACTTGCAAGACTTTCATGAAGTAGCACCACCTCCAAGAATGAAGACATATCTACTCATGGCCTTGATCTCATCAGCATCAAATATCCAATTTGAATCACATAGCCCTCGAGTACCCTTGAACACTTAGTATAGTGAATGCCATTGATCTTTGTGCCTTTTAGATAGAGTAAAACTCTCTCAAAAGCATGCCAATGATCATCGCCCCGATTGGGAACAAACTGGCTTTTGTGCTCACAGCAAAGCGATATCAGGCCTGGTAGCGCTAGCTAAATACATGAGTGAATCAATGATTTGAGAATATCTCAGTTGATCCCTAGCTATTCTTTGATTCTTTCAAATCAACACGTTAGGATCGTAAGGTGTTGGAGAAGGCTTGCAGTCGATATAACCAAAACGACTCAAGACTTTTAGTGAGATTGCAAAAGCATGGTCTCACCATCTTCACCTCTTAATAGCTTGATGTTCAAGATAACATCAGCTACTCCCAAATCCTTCATTTCACAACTATAAGACAAGAAGTACTTGACTTTCCCAATGATGTGAAGGTTGGTTCCAAATATTAGTACGTCATCAACATACAAACACAGAATAACTTCCTCACCCCCACCATAGTGGTAGTACACACATCTATCAGCTTCATTCACAACAAAACCTATAGATGTTAAAGTTCTCTCGAACTTCTCATGCCATTGCTTACGTGCTTGTTTGAGGCCATATAAAGACTTTAATAACTTACACACCTTTCCTTTTTTACCACCTATTACAAATCTTTTGATGATCGGTAAACCGCTGAACTTACATAATACATAGAGGAGAGAGAAAAATGATGAGGGGATCCTTCCAAGTACGCTGGCCCACAAATCAGGCCACCGGCGACAAGGCTTTATATAGGTTTAGGTCTCCCTTAGGATAATAGCCCTCTGTCCAGTTGGTATATATTGATCTCGAGACAAAGTACAAGAGAAGGTGTCTAGTCCTAGATGGGATCACAACTAGTTGGAGGTGGTTGTCAAGGCAGACCTTTTCTTCTACTTGCTTGGAAGTTGATTGATCTTTTAAAGCTTGTGTAATCCAAAGCAGGTTGTCTAGAACATGATCTAAAGTAACTTATTGCACCTCTTGAACTTGTCTTCTTAAAGCTTGTCTTCTCTGAAGGCCCTCGGGATCCTTATATAGAGGGTATACCATAATGTAAGGGATATGGACTTGTCCTCGAGCTCCTTCTCTCCGCGATTTCTTCACACGTGGTGAGCCTCTCTCCAATCCCTCTTTGGAGTAGACTCTTACCAACCCATGGAACAATTCCCCTAAACCACTTGCACCTATTGGTCACCTCCATATGTGCAACCATTTTTGGGATCCATCATTTTCCTCTCTATATAGTAGCTAGTTGTACTGTACATGTGCCTAACACCTAAATCCATTCAACCATGCCATGATCATGATCTTAGTGTTAAAATGGATCGTTTAGGACCCCAGTAACCTATTAGTACAGCCAGATTTCAAATCCGCGGGGTAATTTTTGAATTATATGAATACACCCCAAATTTCAAATAGTTCATTCTGTGATGATTATTTTGGAAGTAATTTATTTCTCATAGCTCAGTAGCATGCTAAGGAACACCTCTGTAAATTTTCATATTTTTAGGACATGTGGTTGATTTACTATAACTATTTTAAGATTAGTTTTAATTATTAAACATAGAAATGCTCTCTATTTTTAATATTTAATTTTTGCTTAGGATCAGTGAACCCTAGAACTAATTTACCATGTAATTTACAACCTTCTACTTGTAATTTTTTGAGCTAGAAAAATCAGGAAGTGTACTAGGACAATTTAAAATATATATTTAAATCATGTTTTTAGCAATAGTTCCTTTATAAATCTGTTTTAGCAATTAAAAATACATGTCCAGTACCCAATAAATCATGTTATGTTCTAGGAATGGTTTAAAATCATGAGAACCCTTTTAGCATAATAAAACAATATTGTACAATGCTTTTAGAGTAGTTTTCATGCTTGGAATAATAGTTTTAATCATTTAAAATATATTTCCAGAACCTTTTTAATCATGAAATGTCTCTTGAATTGATATTATATCATGTGAATCCATTTGTATGAATTAATAATGTTAATCATTATTTTCTATATAATTGTTATACTAGAAATGATAAAAATTGCTTTATTTAAATGATGTTTAGATTTAATATTATTATCAAATCATTTTGATACTGTTTTGGTACTGTTATTACACCCTAGAATGATCCATCCTTAGTTCATATATGCTAATAGCCTTATGGTTATGGTCCTAGTTGTTAATATAGTCGAAATACATGTGTAATTGTGGTTATATGTTATAAATAGATTTTATTGTTGTTAACCATTATAAATAATTAGGATTCACCTAAATATTTATTTGTGGTTAACCATGAAGTGATTATGCCATTTGTCGTGATAAATAGCACGTTAGGGTATATGTTATGTGTGTTTGTATAAGAATCTATATTAATACCCAGTAGGGGAAATATGTTTATTTATAATATATGGTGTATAACCTATGGCCTGTAGAGAGAACCTAAGAGTGGAGGCGAAGTCTCGCCGACACAACCCTAATCCTAACCCGTTGGATCCTCTCCGCTTATCTCGATATCTTGTTGTCCAGTCATCTTCTTCCGAATCCAAATCGCGAACCTTTCGAGTTTCCTTTTTAAGTTGGATTGTATTCCTGGAGTTCATTTTGGAGATGTATTTATTTGCTTTGCTCATGTTACGTTACGATGATAGGGAGTGAAGAGATCGATCCGGTGACCGGTGCAACTGAAGAAGAAGAATACTACCACGAAGGCATGCCCCCTCTTTCTTGATCATATTTGATCCTATATTTATGAAAGTCATTATATTTTGTCATTTACAAACATGCATGCTGTTTTATTCCAGTAGCTAGCGTGTCGATTGACACACCATTACCTTTTTGCTTGTCACCCTATTTACTTGATACCCTGAATAGATTAATAGGTTTTATTCTGAATAGAGTAGAGAAATGCTTAGCATGCTTAAATATATCCTTAGGTTGTTTTTGAATTGCCTCCTCGGAGGAATGAACTTTGGATCAATGATCCTTGTTGAAACTTGTTGTTCGGCTTGCTAAGTTAGGGCCGGATGCCCGAGGTTTCCTTTTCTCTCTATTCTCCCTATTCCACTCTGGGTGAAACTTACCATCTAAAAGGTGCGGGCGACAACTGAATCATGAGTTGAAGGAGCAATAGTCGTTCTTCATAAGATGAAGAAGCCATTAGTCATCCGTATCGAATAAGGTCGAAGTCTTAAACCTGAGAATTGTGAAAACAGTACAACCACATGCTATATGGGCACTGGCTTGGTCAAGTAGGTTAGTCAGCCTTCGGTGCTGATGTTGCCGTACCGCAGAAGGGGTGGACGTAGCTACGAGGACCATGGGCACAGATGGGGGGACTGGAGGGTGGGGACATACTCCCAACTCCGGGCCAGACCTGGTAGGCATGTCACATCAGAGGGGGATCTAGCTAAAAAAACCTCATCACAATCTCCTTGCCGGTACACCGATGGGTGTGTACTATGCTGGCGATGGCCAGTGGCAACAAGACGATATTGTGTCATGTGGGTAAAGTGTACAAATTCTGCAGAATGTCAAACTAATCGATTAGTCATGTCCACGGTTATGGACAACACATGACTCATTCTTGATGAAAAGGGCATGTCCCTCTCCTCCTTGCTATTTTCCTCTACCCCTTTGCTGATGAAACCTATGGTCGAGCTAAGGCAGGAGTTCCTTGCTCGAATGTATTGGTCATGGACCACACCTGTTGAAAACACCCCTTATATTAAAACTGATTTATATCAAAATGATGCCTTCGAATCTACACTAATATTTTAATTAAAACTGTATTTATGCAAAAAGAGCCATAAAGCTTTCCTTTGAAGCTTTATGTACACTGGTTTAGGTGTTTCCCTACAGAGCACGCTGAGTATGCGAAGTACTTATCAAGCATGTCTTTATTGTGGTGGTGTGCAGAGGAGTATGCTGAAGAAGGTGCTGATGAAGATTTCTTCTATGATCCCGAAGAGTAGGTTGCGTGGCCTCCGTCAATTGCCTGTGGCACGGATGGAGCCGCTTCACTTTTGTTTCCGTTGTTTCCTCTGATGTAATAATGTCTTTAATACCTGGCACTATGTAAGACTTGTGGCATATCGTACTGAAACTATGGTTTATCTTTGAATACATGTAATGTTATTTATTTCGCTTGTGTACCGTCAGCTTGATCCTAGACTAACGAGGATGTACACGAGGAGGGCCTAGTAGTTGAAACTAGACTTCCACAGAAGTGGTATCAGAGCATGCATTGACCTAGGAACATGACATTAGCTTAGAATGGACAAACATAAGGGCTATGTTGTGAAAATAGTACTTGCAAAATTATTAAGTCTCCTTTTTGCTCTCACTTCTCCCTCTTATAGAAATTTTGAAAATGTTACTTATTCCGTCTCCTTTTCAAACTTGTGATATAGATGGTTGCCCGAACCATAGTGCACATTGAAGAGGAGAACACCTTTGGCAAGTTGCTCGGTGGAATGATGAAGCAGGTGGGCCTCTCGGAGATCAGCATTTCAGGCTACGAGTACCCCCTTCCCACTAGGGAGTTTCGCTAGTCACTTTCTATCAAGATCCTAGCCCGTGAAGAACCTACAGTAAGACTGATCAAGTTCCCAGTCACTGGAAACAGCTAGGCGGACGCTGTTGAGCAGGCGGCTCAGTAGGCTCTAGTTGCGGTGGCTCACTTCTACCACAAGGACTTGGCTGGCACGCCATACTGCTTCTTCCCAAGGAGGAGTCCCTACTTCATGATGTGTCAAGGGCGCAGTACTGCTGGAGAGACAGACGAGACCATTGACCTAATGGCTACTTTAGTTCAGGCACTGGAGAACCGTGCCGGCAACCTAAAGTACGAGGCGGACACTCTCTCCATGGAGAAGAGGATAATGCTCGACGAGATCGAGGAGCTCAAGAAGAAGATTCCTAAGATGCCGGAGCCAGAGATCGGTACCACTCAGCCACGACATTGCTGTCTCAGGCGCACAGCCCACAAGTCTGTGCCTCACCACTCAGTGATGATCAAGAAGATGGACTAGTTCGATGAGGCTCTGGAGATACTCACCCCACCAACTTCAGAGCAGCCAGCTGCAGACCCTATACCCCAGGAGCCTTCTGAGGAGGAGCCTATGGAGGTCGAGTTCGAGGAGTCCGAGGGTACGTTGGATGACACGGTACAGTCGAAGTTCACCCTAAACTTCGCATCGGCTGTGGTCTACCCTGGTCCCAGTGTCTACCCTGGCGGAGGCCACGGCAATGGATTCCTTGATGAGTAGTGACCATAGTACCCTTGTGTTGGAGCTCCTTAATAAAATTATACGTTAGTTATTCTTATGTGATAAACTATGTGATATCGACTACACCAGCCAGTTGTGGTGTAGCGATATGCTACCTTTTTGCTATCCATGGATCATATTTGAGTCTTATTGCTTTTGCCTTTGTGTGCTAGGTTAAAGGGTTAGGTTGCTTTCCCTCTCGTCTATACTAATCTTGAACCCGCAAGCAGGATGGATAAACCTCGTGGAGCGTGTGGTGGAGCTCATGGAGGCTGAGGTCGAGGCCGTGGCCGTGGAGGCCAAGGTCATGGAAGAGGTCAGTTGGTCGAAGATCCGATGTTCCAGGAACCCTTGTTTGAAGAGCAAGCATGCGGATCAAGCTCAAGGAGAAGAGCAGTTTGTGCCACCACCACCACCACCTCAGCTGAACCTGGAGCAGCTCTTGTTCATGCAGACCCAGATCCTACAACAACTAGCGGCAAACATGGCAAATCAGAATCAAGGCTTTCAACCCCAATCTGGCTTGGCAGAGTTTATGAGAACCAAGCCACCAACTTTTGAAGGTTCAGCAAATCCGTTGGATGCTGATGATTGGTTGAAAGAGATAGAGCGGAAGCTTAATTTGGCCAATAGCAATGTCCCTGATAGAGTCAAGTTTGCAATACACCAGCTCAAAGGTGTGGCTACAGATTGGTGGGAGAACTTTTGTGCCGCGCATGAAAACCCACAGGGCATCTCATGGAATGAGTTTGTTGAAACTTTTCGCATTGCTCATATTTGAGTCGTTTCACTCAATTAGCCCGTTATGGAAAGGGTGATGTTGCCACAACAACAGACCGAGTCTCAACGTTCTTGAATGGCATGAACTCTTGGCTGAAGGACATATTGGTCGCTCATGACTTCCCAACCTTCCAACAGCTCGTAAACAAGGCTATTATTCAAGAGAATTCAAGGAAGGAGCTCGAGGAGTATCGCAAGAGCAAGGCACCTTATCAAGGCCATTCTGGAGCAGGTAGTTCTCGTCAGAGGGCTAATCAGAACCAAGGTTTCAAAGGGCAAAGTCCAAGACCGCCGAGGCCGAACAATTTTGTTCCCCGCACTTCATATCAGACTCTTAGAGCTGAAGTGGGAGGATTTCGAGCCAACACCGCAGGGAAGCCGTGCTTCAATTGTGGGCAAGAGGGGCATTTTGCTAATGTGTGCCCTAATCGAAGGAATGCCAGGGCATCGCCGGTGAAGTTCAATCTTGGATCAACAGTCAAGACACCACAAGCAGGTCAAGGACGTGGAGTGCTTCCAACCCCAGGAACCGTATCTCGCACCCCAGGAGCAGTTGGCCATGGAAGGGTCAACCACATCACTGCAGAGCAAGCTCAGGAAGCTTCAGATGTTGTTTTGGGTATGTTTCCGATCAACTCTTGTTATGGTTCAGTTCTGTTTGATTCTGGAGCTTCGCATTCGTTCGTTGCAAAGTCTTTTGCTTAAAAATATCATTTTCAAATTGGAGTGTTGAATTTACCTATGGTTGTGCAATCACCTGGGGTGTATTAAGGGCTAGACTCAGATGTCCTAAAGTGATAATAATGATCGAGGGAGTAGAATTTCTAGCAAACCTTATCTTGTTAGATTCTCAAGCATCGAATGTCATCCTAGGGATGAATTGGTTGAGTAAGCACCAAGGAAAGATAGATTTTGCCAAAAGATCCATAGTTTTGACCAATAATGAAGGGATCATTGTGGAGTTTAAGCCGAAGCTCTCATCTCATCTTGAGGAGGCTTCCATGCTGAATAGTCTGAAGGAGTTGTCTGTTGAAGATGTAAGAGTGGTGAATGAATACCCGGATGATTTTCCAGAAGAGCTACCAGGTCTGCCGCCAGACCGTGAGATAGAGTCTGCTATTGAGCTAGTGCCAGGCACTACTCCTATTGCAAAGAGACCATATCGGATGCCAGCTAATCAGTTAACCGAGACGAAGAAGCAAATTCAAGAGCTAGAAGAAAAAGGTTATGTCAGACCGAGTACCTCACCTTGGGGAGCACCGGTTCTGTTTGTGAAGAAGAAAGATGGTAGCATGCGTATGTGCGTAGACTATCGATCTCTGAATGAAGTAACCATTAAGAACAAGTACCTTTGCCAAGGATTGATTATTTGTTTGACCAGTTGAAGGGAGCATCAGTGTTCTCAAAGATAGATCTCAGATCAAGGTATCACCAGTTGAAGATTTGAACAGAGGATGTGCCCAAGATAGCTTTTGTGACCAGATATGGGCTATATGAGTTTCTTGTGATGTCGTTTGGACTCACAATTGCACCGGCATATTTTATGAATCTGATGAACAAAGTGTTCATGGACTGCTTTGACAAGTTTGTCGTGGTATTTATCAATGATGTGTTGGTATACTCCTGAACTGAAAAAGAGCATGAGCAGCATCTTCGAGTGGTTTTGGAAAGATTAAGAGTGCATCAGCTCTATGCCAAGTTTAGTAAGTGTGAATTTTGGCTGAAGCAATTGGATTTCCTTGGTCATATCATATCTACCGAAGGAGTAGCAGTGGATCCAGCTAAGTGGAATCTATGATCAATTGGAAGCAACCGAGAATGTGTCAGAGACCCACAATTGTGAGAGTCCAAACTTAACTTCTGGACCCTCTCTGTGTAACATCATCAGTCCAGGATCAAGCTGATGAACACAGTCGAAACGATAGCATTGCCCTATCAAATTTATTACAACATAGTCTTGATGAAATAGAAGCCACATGGCTTTAACAAGGTACTCGGTCGCATGACCGTTACAGAGAATAAAGCAGTGAAAAAGAAAGTGATAAACTGGTAGGCTCCATCTCAGTCACAGGCAGTCCATGGAGTA
Source organism: Stipa capillata (assembly GCA_019208055.1). Taxonomy (NCBI): domain Eukaryota; kingdom Viridiplantae; phylum Streptophyta; class Magnoliopsida; order Poales; family Poaceae; genus Stipa; species Stipa capillata. Next base: position 91,725 of record JAGXJF010004179.1, read on the forward strand.
AACACGACCTCACTCCTCGGGATCATCGTAGTAGTCACCGTCAACGTCTTCGGCAGCGTAGTCATCTGTCCACCACCATAACCAAAACATGTCGATGAGTACTTCGCGTATTTAGCGTGCCCCCTTGTAGGGAAACACCTAAAACAATGTACATGAGGCTGCAAAGGAAGGCTGTATGGCTATTTTGTGTAAACGCACTTTAGGGTTTAAATACTACGATAATTTCAAAGGCAGCTTTGATATAAAATCAGGTTTTCATTCTAGGGGTTTCATATCAATGTGAGGGTCTACAACCAACACATGTGAGTGAGGCATCCGGCCTAAACTCGACCATAGGTTCCAACCACCTAATCACATTTCCAGAACTGGGGTAGAGGGAATTAGCAAGGGGGAGAAGGACAGGTCCTTTTTATCAGGAATGAGTTATGTGACATCCGTGACTGTGGATACGGCTAATCGATTAGTTTGACACTCTGCAAAGTTTGTACACTTTACCCACACGACACAATCTCGTCTTGTTGCCACTAGCCATCCAGGGAGATCGTGACGAGGCTTTTTAGCTAATCTAATCCCAATGCGACATGCCCACCGTGTCTGACACGGAGTTGAGAGTACGTCCCCACCCTCCGGCCTCCCATCTGTGCTGAGGTCCTCGTAGCTACGTCCACCCTTCTGCGGTACGGCAATGTCCACACCGAGACTTAACTAACCTACTTGACCAAGCCAGTGCCCATATAGCATGTGGTCATACTGTTTTCACACTTCTCAAAATCATGAATTTGACCTTATTCGATACGGATGACCGATGGTTTCCTCAACTCATGAAGAACGACCATCTGCTCCTTCAACTCATGATTCAGCTGTCGCCCGCACCTTTTAGATAGTAAGTTTCACCTAGAGTAGAAAAGTTTAGATAGTAAGTTTCACCTAGAGTAGAAAAGAGAGAAATAGAAGGAAAGAGAGTGACAACAACGGGCATCCGGCCCTAGCTCAGCGAGCTCAACAAGTTTCAATAATCATAACCACGATTCGAAGATTGGAGACAAGATAAAAACAGCCTAGGGATAATTAAGCATGGCTAAGCATCATCTCTACTCTATTCTGAAATATTAAATAAACTACTCAGGGTAACAGGTAAAAAGACGACAAGCAGATAAAGGTACATGTGTGTCAATCGACACGCTAACTACGGGAATAAAACAGCATGTACGTTTGAAATCAATAAAATATAATGACTTTGCAAATAATGGGATCAACATGATCAAGAAAGAGGGGCATGCCTTCGTGGTAGTACTCTTCTTCTTCAGCTGCTTCGGTCACCGTGTTGTTGTTTTATTCCCGTAGTTAGCGTGTCGATTGACACACATGTACCTTTATCTGCTTGTCGCCCTTTTACATGTTACCCTGAGTAGTTTATTTAATATTTTAGAATAGAGTAGAGATGATGTTTAGCCATGCTTAATTATCCCTATGCTGTTTTTATCTTGTCTCCGATCTTCGGATCGTGGTTATGATTATTGAAACTTGTTGAGCTCGCTGAGCTAAGGCCGGATGCCCGTTGTTGTCCCTCTCTCTCTCCTTCTATTTCTCTCTTTTCTACTTGGGGTGAAACTTACTATCTAAAAGGTACGGACGACAGCTGAATCATGAGTTGAAGGAGCAGATGGTCGTTCTTCATGAGTTGAGGAAACCATCGGTCGTCCGTATTGAATAAGGTCAGATTCATGATTTTGAGAAGTGTGAAAACAGTACGACCACATGCTATATGGGCACTGGCTTGGTCAAGTAGGTTAGTCGAGTCTCGGTGTGGACATCACCGTACCGCAGAAGAGTGGACGTAGCTACGAGGACCTCGGCACAAATGGGAGGCCGGAGGGTGGGGACATACTCTCAACTCCGTGTTAGACCCGGTGGGCATGTCGCATTGGGATTAGATTAGCTAAAAGGCCTAGTCACGATCTCCCTGCTGGTACACCGATGGGTGTGTACTACGCTGGCGACGGCTAGTGGCAACAAAACAAAATTGTGTCGTGTGGGTAAAGTGTACAAACTCTGCACAGTGTCAACCTAATCGATTAGCCGTATCCAGGGTCACAGATGTCACATAACTCATTCCTGATAAAAAGGACATGTCCTTCTCCCCCTTGCTAATTCCCTCTACCCCAGTTCTGGAAATGTGATTAGGTGGTTGGAACCTATGGTCGAGTTTAGGCCAGATGTCTCACTCACATGTGTTGGTCGTGGACCCTCACATTGATATGAAACCCCTGGAATGAAAACCTGATTTTATATCAAAGCCGCCGTTGAAATTATCATAGTATTTAAACCCTAAAGTGCGTTTACGCAAAATAGCCATACAGCCTTCTTTTGCAGCCTCACGTACATTGGTTTAGGTGTTTCCCTACGAGGGGGCACGCTGAGTACGCGAAGTACTCATCGACATGTTTTGGTTATGGTGGTGGATAGATGACTACGCTGCCGAAGACGTTGACGGCAACTACTACGATGATCCCGAGGAGTGAGATCGTGTTTACTCCGTCGACTGCCTGTGGCTGAGATGGAGCCTACCAGTTTATCACTTTCTTTTCTGCTGCTTTATTCTCTATCATGCGACCAAGTACCTTGTTAAAACCATGTGGCTTCTATTTCGTCAAGACTATGTTGTAATAAATTTGACAGGGCAATGCTCTCATTTCGACTGTGTTCATCAGCTTGATCCTGGACTGATGATGTTACACAGAGAGGGTCCAGAAGTTTAAGTTTGGACTTTCACAGAAGTGGTATCAAAGCCCACGTTGACCTAGGAACGTGACCCTAGTTTAGAATGGAAGACCTAAGGTTTATATTTATATACAAATATGCCTTTACAAAAGAAAAATATTTTGTTTGAGTTTCCTTTGCTCTCACTCAACCCTCTGTTACAAATGTTTATAAAATGGTTACTGACTTCCCTCCTCTTTTCAAATATTTGCTATAGATGGCCGCTCGTACCGTAGCCAACATCGAGGAGGAGAACGCTTTCGGCAGGTTGCTTGGAGGGATGATGAGATAGGTGGGTCTTACCGAGATTGACATCTCGGGCTACGAGTACACTCTCCCCAATGGGGAGTTTCGCTGGTCACTTACCGTCAGGATACTAGCCTGCGAGGAGCCAGCAGGGAGACTGATCGAGTTCCATGTTGCTGGTAACAGCTGCGCAGACGTTGTTGAGCAGGCGGCTTAGCAGGCTCTCGCTGCGGTGGCACACTTCTACCGCCAGGACTTGGCAGGCACACCGTACCGTTTCTTCCAGAGGCGGAGATCCGACTTCATGATCCGTCCGGGGTGCAGCACCGCTGGAGAGGCTGACGAGACTGTTGGCTTGATGGCTACTCTGGTTCAGGCACTGGAGACCAGTGCCAAGAACCTGAAGTACGAGGCCGACACTCTTGTCATAGAGAAGAGGATGATGCTTGATGAGATCGCAGAGCTCAAGAAGAAGATTCCCAAGGGTACCGGAACCAGAGATCGGTACTACCCAGCCCAGCCATTCTCGCCTCAGGTGCACAGCTCGCAAGTCTGTGCCTCGCCACCCCGTGCAGATCAAGAAGACGGAGTGGTTCGATGAGCCCCTTGAGATACTTCCTCCACCAGCCCCAGTGCAGCCAGCCGCCGACCTAGTGCCTGTGGAGCCTTCAGAGGAGGAGCCCATGGAGGTTGAGTTTGAGGTGTCCGAGGGCACACTTGATGACACAGCGCAGTCGAGATTCACCCTCAACTTCGCGTCGGCAGCAGACTACCCTGGTCCCTGCGTCTACCCCGACGAAGGCCACTGCGGTGGATTCCTCGACGAGTAGTGGACCATTAGCACCCTATAGCATGGATTCTTTAGTTATTCTACTATGCATCAGTTATTTTCCTAGATTTTGAACTATGTTGGTATCGACTACACCGGCCAGTTGTGGTGTAGCGATACGTTATCTTTTGCTACCTTTATATCATGAGTGCATTTGCTTTGGTTCTTCATATTGTCTATGCTTTGGTGTGTTGGGTTAAGGGTTAAGGCTATCTCTCTTTTTCCCTCTCATCTGTTCTAACCCTGAAGATCCCAACAGGATGGATGCACCCCGTGGAGCACGTGGTGGAGCCCGTGGAGGCCGCAGCCGAGGCCGAGGTCATGGAGGCTGAGGCCGTGGTCGAGGTCAGCCTGATGAGGAGCCATCATGAAGTACCTTTGTTTCTTGGAGAGGAAGCTGAGCCAGAAGAGGAGGAACCTGCACAGGAAGAGGAGCAGTTCATGCCACCACCACCACCGATGCGAACCTGGAGCAACTCTTGTTCATGCAGACGCAGATCCTACAACAGATGGCTACTCAGATGGCCAATCAAAATCAAGGAAACCAGCATCATCAACCCCAATCTAGTCTGCAGAATTTATGAGGACCAAGCCACCCACCTTTGAAGGATCGGCAGACCCTCTGGATGCCGATGACTGGATCAAGGACATGAGTGCAAGCTCAACTTGGCCAATAGCAATGGGCCGGACCGTGTTAAGTTCACGGCGACACCAACTCAAGGGTGTAGCTGCGCACTGGTGGGAGAACTTCTGTGCCGCCCTGTGAGGACGCATAGATGTTTCGTGGAATGAGTTTCGTTGAGGCGTTCCGCATTGCTCACATTCCCGCTGAATCATGGAGATGAAGAGGAAAGGAGTTCCTAGAGCTGAAACAAGGCAAGATGACATGTGCCAGAGTACCTGAGTCGCTTCACTCAGTGGCTCGTTATGGGAAAGCCGATGTTGCCACTACAGCCGACAAGACGTCGCGATTTCTGAATGGACTGAACCGTGGACTCAAGGATAGGTTAGTCGCTCATGACTTTCCTACTTTCCAGCACCTGGTGAACAAGGCCATTATCTAGGAGAACACCAGGAAGGAGCTCGAGGAGCACCGCAAGTGCAAGGCGCCGCAGGAGGGCCACTATGGAGCAAGCAGTTCTCGCCAGAAGAACAACTTCAACCAGGCTTCAAAGGGCAGAATCATAGGCCACCACGACCAAGCAATCCAGCTCCCCGCAACTCCTATCAGACTCCCCAAGCTGAGCTGGAGGCTTCCGTGCCAACACCGTTGGTAGACCATGCTTCAACTGCGGAGAAGAAAGGGCATTTTGCCAATGCTTGCCCTACCAGAAAGAACACTGGACCCTAGCTAGTGAAGTTTACTTGGGATCCACCGTTAAGACCCTGCAAGCAGGGCAAGGATGTGGAGTGCTTCAGACTCCTAGGAAGTGCACCCTCGTGCCCCAGGACCAGTTGGACACGGCACAGTGAACCACATCACCGCAGAACAAGCTCAGGAGGCACTAGACATTGTTCTCGGTATGTTCCCGATCAACTCAAGTTATGGTTCAGTTCTGTTTGAGTCTGGAGCTTCGCATTCATTTCATTGCAAAGTCTTTTGCCGAAAAACACAATTTCCACGTTGGAATTTTGAATCTACCAATGGTTGTTCAATCATCTGGGGGTATGCTAACGACTAGTTCAAGGTGTACTAAAGTGATCATAATGATCGAGGGAGTAGAGTTTCTAGCAAACCTCATCTTGTTAGATTCTCAAGGTTTGGATGTCATTCTAGGGATGAGCTGGCTGAGTAAGCACCAGGGCAAGACAGATTGTGCCAATAGATCCATATTGTTGACCAATGCTGAAGGGATCACTGTGGAGTTCAAGCCAAAACCCTCCCCTTATCTTGAGAAGGTTTCTACGTTGAATAGTCTGAAGGAGCTGGCCGTCGAGGATGTCAGAGTGGTGAATGAGTACGCCGATGTATTTCTGGATTATCTACCAGGTCTGCTGCCATACGTCCATATCGTGAGATAGAGTTCACAATTGATTGGTGCCAGGCATCGCTCCTATTGCAAAGAGGCCTTATCGGATGCCGGCTAATGAGTTAGCGAGATGAAGAAAGCAAATTCAAGAGCTTGAAGAGAAAGGTTACATCAGACAGAGCACATTCACCCTGGGGAGCACCAGTGTTGTTTGTGAAGAAGAAGGACAGTAGCATGCACATGTGCGTGGACTATCGTGCCCTAAATGAAGTGACGATCAAGAACAAGTACCCTCTACCAAGAATAGATGATCTATTCGATCAGTTGAAAGTGTTGAATAATCTAGCCGCAGCTCAGTTTCGTGCGTTCAGTTTTTTCCGTTTTCTATTAAAGTTTAGCTCGCAGGTTTCTAACAACCTTGAGCGAGTCTTGTGCCTGGCATGATCTGTTCGTGGGATGGCACGAACGTGGTGGATCGTGGACTTGCACGTTTGCTTGTAGCTCGAATAAATAGAGGAGAAAGAAAGCAGAAAAGCCGAGAGTTGTTCGCGGCGCAAAATTCCCCTGTCTCGTGTGTGTGTTCCTGAGCTGAGCTCCGGCGAGCTCTCCGGCCAACAATCTGGTATCAGAGCCACTCAATCCGGTGACCGGCGGACATGTCGAGTGGCAGAGGGAAGACGGGCTTTCCCTCCCATCCCTCCAGGTCGCCGCCACCGAGGACACGGGACGTGAGCCGCGGCCGCAGCAGAGTGCGGTGGGGAGGTGAGATGGTCGTGCAGCAGGTCGTCCGGGAGACCGGCGGCGGCAGCGGCAGCGGCGCAATCTCCTTCCCCATGCTAACCAGGACCAATTACACCGATTGGGCCCTGGTGATGCAGGTGAACATGCAGGCAGCGTGCCTGTGGGACGCGATCGAGGACGACGACGTCCCGCACCGCGAGGATCGGCATGCGATGGCGGCGCTCCTTCGCTCTGTTCCGCCGGAGATGCACGGCATGCTCGCCGGCAAGGCGACCGCGAAGGCGGCGTGGGCTGCGATCAAAACGCAGCGCCTCGGCAGCGACCGCGTGCGCGAGGCGAACGCGCAGCGGCTCAGGCGGGATTTCGAGTCGATCGCCTTCAAGGACGGCGAGTCGATCGCCTTCAAGGACGGCGAGTCGATCGACGACTTCGCCATACGCATCACCGGCCTGGCGAATTCCCCTGCGATCCCTCGGCGACAACATCGACGACGACAAGATCGTCCAGAAATTCTTGCGCGTTGTCCCCTCTCGCTTTGCACAGGTGGCGATCGCGATCGAGACCCTGCTGGACCTGCGCACCATGTCCATCGACGAGCTCACTGGTCGTCTTCGTGTAGTCGAGGAGCGGCTGGATGAGATCCGCGACGGTGGAGACGGCGGCGGTCGTCTTCTCCTCACCGAGGAAGAGTGGGAGGCGCGCAAGCGCCAGCCTCGCGCCGACGGCGCCTCAGGAAACGGTGGTGGCCGTGGCCGCGGAAGGGGCAACGGCCGTGGTCGCAAACCCGGCGCACCGCAGCAGCAGGGCGCGCCACAACGGCAGCAGCAGGGCGGACCACCACGCGGCTCCGCCAACGACGATGATAGGGACAAGTGCCGCTACTGCGGCAAGAAGGGCCACTGGGCCCGGGAATGCCGGAAGAAACAACGCGACGAGGCCGCCGCTGCTCACCTCGCCCAGGCGGAGGATGAGGATCCGGGCCTGCTGATGGCCACTGTCGTCGAGCTGCAGCCGGTAGAAGGTTCTGCTATGGCAGCAGAATTCGTTGCCATGGCAGTGCCGCTGACGGGGGAGCGCGTCTTTCTCAACGAAGAGCGGGCACGGGTGGAACTCCGGCGAATCGCGCACGACACTGACGTCGCCTGGTACCTCGACACCGGCGCATCAAATCACATGACCGGCGAGGAGGAGGTCTTCGCCGAGCTGGACAAAAGCGTCTCCGGCAAGGTGCGGTTCGGTGACGGCTCGGTCGTCGACATCTGTGGGCGCGGTACGGTCCTCTTCGCTGTCGGCGATGAACGCCACCGTGCTCTCACCAGTGTCTACTGGATCCCGCGCCTGAAGTCAAACATCATCAGCATCGGGCAGCTCGACGAGCTTGGGTACCCAACTCACGTCGAGCACGGCGTCATGTCCGTCCACGACCGGCAGAAAAAGCTGATCGCCAAGGTGCCCCGATCCAAAAATCGTCTGTATGTCACGCATTTGCAGATCGTGAAGCCTGTGTGTCTCTCCGCTCGCATCGACGACGACACGTGGCGCTGGCACGCACGCTTCGGCCACCAGAGCTTCGAAGGCCTCGAGAAGCTGGCGCGGAAGGGAATGGTGCGGGGACTGCCCGCCATCACTCATGTTGAGCAAATGTGCGAAGCGTGTCTCGTCGGGAAGCAGCGCCGCACCCCGTTCCCTGCGGCGGCAAAATACCGAGCGGTCGAGCCGCTCGAACTGGTGCACGGCGACCTCTGCGGCCCTATTACACCGGTGACGCCCGGAGGGAAGCGGTACTTCCTCCTCCTCGTCGACGACTTTAGCAGGTATATGTGGATTGTCCTGTTGAGGACGAAGGACGAGGCGTCGGCGGCAATCCGGCGGTTCAAGGCGGAAGCGGAGCTGGAGTCACGACACCCTCTGCGTGTCTTTCGCACGGACCGTGGAGGAGAATTCACCGCGGCGGAGTTCGCGGACTGGTGCGCCGATCGCGGGATCAAGCGCCACCTCACCGCCCCCTACTCGCCGCAGCAGAACGGGGTAGTGGAGAGGCGGAACCAGATGGTCGTTGGCACGGCAAGGTGCATGCTCAAGGCGATGAGCGTGCCGGCGACATTCTGGGGCGAGGCCGTGACGACGGCCGT
>JAGXJF010004180.1:0-30540 GCA_019208055.1 Stipa capillata
CCCTTTCTACCTTTTGTGACCAAACTTGATCCAATGCTAACATCACAGTACTAGTATTTGAAGTGGCAGAACATTTACCTTGTGTTAATCGCTCTGTCTCAACCTTCTTACCGGTGGGTCTTTTCAAGGGATTGTGTTCAGGAGTAGAACCTTCAACTTCTTCATCATTGGAGGTAGTACCTGGAGAAGAACTACCCAGAGTAGCATTGGAGGCTGTCTTTTGTTTTTCTGAGATAACCTATAAGTCCACTTTGGATGGTGCTCTAAGACTCTCCAGCATGCAGTAATCTGAATGATATCCCTTTGGTATCTTCTAATTAGAACAAACTACATGCTTGAAAAAATCTGCAAGTCAATATGAGTTACTTTGCAAGCTCTTAACATAAGCAAGCTATAAACCAAGTAAAGAGATAGTTGTATACCCTGTCTTAGCATTGTCATCCCGCTTTGTCTTCTATTCTGAATTCGATCTAACAGCTAGAAAACTTGTTAACCTGTTCTTGAATAATACCCGACTTGAATTCCCTATTCTCGTGATAATAGTGATGAATCCTTGCCCAATAAGAATCATGAGATTGTTCACTACCAGTTGCTACATCCAAACTAGTATTTAGCCATGCTTGTACCAACCAGTTGTCTTCTTGCTCGGTGAAATTTTTGGTTCTCTTATTGTTGGGTCTACAGGAGACGGTAGGTTCATCAATTTGCGAAGGTTGCTCTCCAATGGGGTTAAATTCTTGACTATCTTCCCATGTTGCTCCATTGATTCCACTATTCAACAAGTTAGAATAAAAAACATTCTCCATTGGACCACCTTGCTTTAAGATGATGCAAAATACTCAGTAATGCTCATCCACAAGCAATCTTAATAGTATGAACATAATGCAATTTTATCACTCATATACAGTAGCATGTTTGTATTTAGAACATATAGACAATTGTTGAAACTCACCTTAATTTCTTGTCCAAAATCCAATAGTTCGATGTCGTACACTACAATTGGCTCAATATAACATAAGAATAGCATAGGGAAATAGATTAGTATTTTCAAAAATACTAAGAAATTCACATTGTTAACATGTGCTGCTAATTTGCATTGCAAAATAACACTAAAAATCCCTAAAAATCCCCAAATCACCCATCTCTTTTAATCCCCCTCCCCTCCCACCCCACCGGTGACATCCCTCCCTCTCCTTCCCTCCCCGGTGGCATCTCCCTCTCCTCCCTCGTCGCGCCTACCTCGTCACTGGCGTGGCCAGACTCATGGGCCGGAGGGGAGGGGAGGGACTGGGCTCGTCACGCGTCGTCGCTCCTAGATCTGGAGCGGGTGGACTGCGGGAGGCGTGCGGTGGCGGGCTTGCGGCGGCTGCCTTGGGGTGCACAAGCGGTGGCAGCGGGACACTAGTAGCGGTGCATGGCCCACCGGTGGCGGGTGACGGGGAGAAAGAGAGGGAGTACTGCGCGCTGGAGATGCTCACCTCGATGGGGCAGCGGCGCGGATGGAGGGGATGGCGTGAGGGAAGCGTTTGGGAATGAGCCGTTGACGAGATGGTGTCTCCAAGGCTCACGCCAAATATGGCGTCGGGATCAGTCGGGATGGAGGATCGCTAACTATGGCGTGTCCTATAGCATGTTCGCTGGAGTCTTTTTTTTGCTCAAGACTAGGTACTTTAGGTACGGCGGGTCGGATAGCTTGGCTGCTGGAGTTGCTCTAAGGCGGCTGCATTCTTGAGTGCCCGAGGCAGCCGAGGCATGTGGGTGCGGTAGAGACCTCATAACGTAATTAGATTAGGGCATTTAGGAGTGAATGATGGGCTTTGGCTTTGGTATGATGGGCTGTGTAAAGCTGAGACGGGCTGACAAATTTAATTCAGTTAGTCCGGCTAATTCGATTTTCGAAACCTGGAACCGAGTTTAATTCAGTTTTTCACAAATGCTAACCGAATTATAAATTGGCCACCAAACTAACCAAAAAATCGGTGTATTCGGTTCGGTTTCGGTTTCCGGTTTCAGTTTTCGGTTTATACGCCCTCCTTTAGCTGTAAGCGAGTGTACAAACGGAAATATGCAATTGATGTGTCAATCAAAAAGAAAAGAATTACTATGCAATTAACCTCGGGATTCACCCGAGCCAGCTGAGCCAAACTGACGTACTAGTTTACGCCACTGCCCTGTGGTCCCGGGCTCCACTCGTCAGCCACCGTGGCGCGGCTGAGGCGCCCATCCCTTCCCGTCCCTTCTTTGCCACCGACGGCGACCTCACCACCGCCTCCTCCAAGGCTCCACCGAGCCACTGGAGATCCGGATCTCGCTTCCCAATCTAATCCCACTCCTTGCTAATCCAATCCAGTTCTTCAGGGTTCCGCCTCTTCGATCCCGTTCAATCCCTCGAGTGGGGCAGATTCCGATCCGCCCCGGCGAGAATGGATCCCGAAGAGAGCACCACGCCACCGGCGCCGGAGGAGGCGGCGCAAGCGACGTCACAAGAAGAGCCCGCGGCGCCGACGGAGGAAGAGAGCGCAGACGCGGGCGCGGGTGCGGCAGCGGGAGGAGACGAAGGGGCGAGCGGGAGCGAGGCGGAGCGGACGCGCGAAGAGCTCGAGCGGACGGTCATGGAGCTCAGCCTGCATAACGAGTACCTCAAGTCCCAGATCGCGGGCGCTCAGCAGCCGGTGAGTAGCGCCGAGGCTGGAAGAGGCGCGGGGAGGGAGGAGGACTCCGAGCTCGTTAGGAGCTTGAAGGAGCAGGTCGAGAGGCTGAGCAGGGAGGTCCAGGAGCAGAAGCAGACGCAGAAGGTCGCCGAGGCGGCACTCGAGCACGTCAATGTGGCCTACGCCGAGGCGGACGGCAAGGTTCAGGAGCTCACGGCGAAGCTCGCCGAAGGTTAGTTGCTACTCTCCCTGACCCTTTCGATTGTGTTTGCGGTTATCGTCGTCTGAAATCGACAAACTTGGAATGTCCGCCGTGTTCCACTGTTAAATCTCACTGCTCTAGCCTCTAGCACAGCAACAAGTGTGTGATGACTCTTGTACTGTTGTTAATCTTTATTTCCTTCGTAATTTGCCACGCGTGAGAAGCTGTAATTCTAGCTTGTTGACCAGATGTGTACTCAACAGGACCGGAAATTTCAATCCATATGTACTAATAAGCACATTTCTTCTGCATCGACTTGACTCTTTAACAGTTTTTCCTGCTCCCTGTCATCTCACTTTGTTTTGTTGTTCTGTACCGCCGCTTGAATGACGACACCCGATCGGCCCAACTTTCCCATCCAATCTCATTGGCTACGCATTGTCGATTTTAGAAAATAGTGTTGATAGGGGAATGATGAGTGAATCCATCAAGAACTGGCGTCCTCAAGATTTCTTAGATGAAGGGACACTGACAATTCACTTCGGCATGAAAAAAAGCAAGAATGTGAATCCAGAGATCTGCAGTCTGATGCTCTGTACCAATTGCAGTTATCGTGGTACTAGAATTCAGAAAATACCAGAACATACCATGGATCACTTTTGATCCTACTTTTCAGTGGGTGTCCTTTGAGACTTCAGACATATGCAATGGACAAAACCTTAGTAGAAAAATGTGCGGGTGAAACGGGTTTAATATTAAAGATCAAAACTTCCATTTTACTTGAAACAGATGTATAATTATTATGGAAGTTGATAGCTGTGACCTATTTTTATTTGACTATGAACCATCCACAGGAAATCTTTTTTCCAAAAGAATCCACAGGTTATCCCGACAAAAGTTGTGCTCTCGTGAAGATTCCGTTTCTATATGGCATGAAAACAAATACTCTCTCTGCTGCATTTTTTCATCTTGCTATTGGTGGTGTGCACCTTATGTTCTTGTTCTATGATTTTAGCCTCTTTCACAAGATAGTGGCAGACGCTGGATCCAGGAATCTAATCTTGGGGCCGCACAGATATATGGTTGACCTAGTAGTGGACAACCCGGAAACTGATCATAGGGAGAGCAAAAATGTAACACGTACCATACTAAAACTATTTTTGATAGTTTTGTAATTATTTTCTTGATTATTTTTTCTCAAGTATTTATGGAACTCAGTAAATTCTTCAAATGTCAAAGCAATTTACTCTGAACATGAGGTCATTTTAGTTTTTAGCGATGATGTGAAGTGGTTGCGTCAGGTTTGGGTTCTCCTTGCATTACCTTTATACACCTAGAGATGATTTTTCCACATAATTTATATTTAAACCTAATCAGTATTAGCCTTGAATGATTTTGTTCATTATTAATAGTGCAACTGAGTTTCTCGCTTCTTCTCAAAAAAGCCGAGGCATCCCTCCCCCTCTATTCTCATTTTTTTTGTATTATTGATATTGCAATGGCATATACTAATCGAGGATCAGACACTTGGTTCATGAGTTATGCATGGAAAAAAAATGAAGAAGCCAAAAGAAAAATAATACCCAGCCAATCACATGCTGAAGTATGTGTGAGAGAGAAGAGGTAGCACTCTGGACATGTACGTAAACTGGGTAAAGTTCACTATGAAGTGGCCAGCACTTCAAATAATTGCAACGAACTCCAAAAATGAGAAAATAATATAATACAAAATTAGTAATTGAGGATATACTACTAATTTCTAGTTTTTTGGGATGCTGGATTCCCACCTAGATGCTCCAGTGGATAGTGCGGTGCAATAACTGCTAATAAAGTCATGGATAGTTCTTTTACCAGGACAAACTTGTGTAAACCATTTAGCTTCAGATTTCTATACTTCTCTGAATAATGCAAAAATTTAGCTTGATCAGAATGCACCTTTTTATCTGTAATGCGGCCAGCTCTTTCTTTCCTCCCTACCTTGTACATTTCCTTTTGTAGAATCTAAATCATCATTAGTTCTATGTATGTAGCTCAACAGAAAATGGAAAAGGAACTGAAAGAACGAGATGACAAATATGTTGAGCTGGATACCAAATTCCAGAGGCTTCACAAACGTGCAAAACAGCGCATACAAGATATACAGAAGGTAACTCCTTTGAGCTGTCCTATTTGTACATTAGCTTGAGAATAATAGATCTATTACTTTCCAATCTTGATTTTATGCCATCAGTGTGGACATCATTCACTGTCTGCTCAAGAATTTCTGTGAGTTCTTATAATTTGATTCAAAATTTGGTATTAGTGGAATTGTGGAAATGACAAATTGCTGCCTGTTGCCTCTAGAATGTCCCAAATCAATATGTGTCATCATATACTGGAATATATTAAGGCAACTCAAATATTAATCTTATGAAACGAGCAGCAATTGATTTTACTGTTCATTCAACTTTGCGTTTGTGACAGGAAAAAGATGATCTGGAAGCTCGGTTCAATGAACTTAATCAGAAGGCTGAACAAACTGCTTCTCTGCAACTAGCGGCGCAGCAGGAACTGGAACGTGCTCGTCACCAGGCTAGTGAGGCTTTACGGGCAATGGATGCTGAAAGACAGCAATTGCGGACAGTGAACAGCAAGTGAGTACCTGTACTAATCTTACTGTAGAATGTTGTCATGTACATGGCTTTAGGTACAAGGATAAGGTTAGGGATGAAAGTGAGTCGACCTGCTAGCCCAATTCACTTATGTGGTGGCTCAATTCACACTAAATTTTTAGTTCACTTTGTGCACAAAACTCTTACATCAGTGAAGCAAATAACTTGGGTGGGTCGGTCCAACCCGCCCAACTTACATCGCTAGATAAGGTTCTATCTTTTGAAGGTAATAACTTGCTAGCTGGATAACTAGTGCCGTTGCTGGTGCTTGTCCTTCGGCTCATACAGCTGGCAGGATTCTGCACATAACGATGTCCATGCCGTCTTTTAACATCGCGTAAAACTAGCAGAACACCTTTCTAATTCTGTCTTTTTTATGGGGTGGATAGGGGAGGGGTGATGATCCTTGGATCATTTCAGGATAACTAGACTAAACTATGCTAAGGAATAATAAAATAACTATTTTGATTCATTGCTTGCTTATAGATGGGTACATCTCCTCTCTTATATAGAGGAAAGGATAACTTGGCCCTAAGGATCTAATCCTAACTATCGGGATCTTATCCCTTATTTGGAGATATTATCCCCTAATTGGATAACTATGGGCATGACAGGGAGAGGGGAGAGTGATCCAACCACATGAAGCTTGAGGTGGGATGGACTGCAGCTCCTCCATTATAGCAGTCATATATTCATATCTGGGAACTCTTTTGTAAACAACTTCCTTTTAAGGCTGATAATTATTTTCTGCAATAGGCATGTTAATTCTACATTATTTATATCTTAGTAGCGTATACAAATCATGTGCAGGTTAAGATCTAACTTCGATGAGACACGTATTGCTTTGGAGGCCAGGAACAATGCCCTTGAGAAGTTGCAACAGTCAATGCTCGAAAAAGAGCAGGTACGAACATGTACAAAAATGTCTTAGCAACTTTTTGTTGTTTGCATTGCAGGAGATATGATCATGATCTTTAAAAAAGAAAAGAAAGAGTCACGTGTTACATGATTTTGAAAGATAAAAGAGTTGCAGATGACATACTTCAAATGTTGAAAATTGGATACTTTATAGGAGTAAATGCCAACTGCCAAAATTTCCTACCATCTGGTGCTTTTGTGGAGGGTGGAAATGGGGAATAGGTCTAGCATTAGCATCATGCTGAATGCTGATTGAGTGAACGTAATTGCACTTTTCCTGTGTTGCTCAGGAGTTGGTTTGGCTATCTCTCACACCCTGAGTAAGCTGAAATAACCAAACAAGATATTCACGTTCGTTTCAACAGTCTAATTTATGCATAGCCTTGGATGTTGATAGTTGATATTTATGATCAGAGCTAAGAATTAGCTATTCTTATGAGCTAAAATAATCTCAAATCTGGAGAACTGTCAATCTTACAGTGTTTTGACATTTTGTTTATGGAACAATCACAACCCAAATGGACCTATGATGTTTATAAAGATGCTAGAGCAAATCCAAGGATCAATGCAATCTGCTGAAGAAAAGAGGCATGCATCAATTACAGAGCTTGCTGCGAAGCATCAGAAGGTAAGGGGGGAAAAGCAGAAATGCAATTTTGTAAGTGTCAGTTCGCAAAAAAGATCAGGATTTAGGGTAATCTAACCTGGCCTCTTTCCTGTCTTCAGCAATTAGATAGCTTGGAGGCACAGCTAGCTGAGGTTTCTGCAGAGAGGACAAAGGCATCCGAAACGATTCAATCGCTACAGGTAAACTTCCAGTGAAAAGTTCCCTTGTGCATCATGTATGTCACAAACTATAATTATGTTCTGTGTCTAAGATATGTCACCTAAATTCTTTCAAACATTATCGTTTTCTGTTGTGCTTTATTTTTGTCAAAGTAGAAGAAGATTAATCTCAGGATTCTGGGAATAAATGGTGGATTAGATGAATGGTCTTTTGGAATATTTTATTTAAAATTAGACTGTTCCAGATGGTACTCGCGGAGAAAGATTCAGAAATAGCTGAAATCGAAGCAGCATCAACTGGTGAAGCTGCTCGGCTTAAAGCTGCCTTGGAGGAGGTTAAAGGCGAGCTTGCTCATCTAAGGGACCAACATGTATGTCACCCTATCCTGTACCAACTCTTTCTATTGATGTACAAAGTTGTTAGTATGTTTGACACCAAAATTATTGGCATCTTCAACATCTGCAGGACATATGCTGATTAATATTTTGTGGAAATAGTGACGAGTTAGACCATCCTGTAATAACATTGACCAAATACTATTTGTTCACATTCAGGGTGGGCATTAGAATTGCTGAATAACATGACATCTCCTGTGACCTTGGAACAATGCCTATTATTCTGGCTGAACTGAACCTATGGTTATCTTTTGAGTGGTTAGCCTTTAAGTTAAGAAAATTGAAACAGCTCTAATTCACATAAATTTACTGTGTTACATGTTCTGTCCATGCAACCTTATTTCTGAGTATTCGTGGCTTGATTTAGTTTTTGCTTTGTTAATTGACTTGCCCTATGATCAAATAGTTTGCGTTCAATCAATTGATTTGAAAAGTGACTGATTTATGTCATTGATATTAGCTCTCTATTGATGTTGGTTGTCACCACACATCACTAGAATATTTTAAACTTTTCGTTAGAAACTTTCCTTTGAACAGCTTTTACTGCTGTTTGGTTAGCAGATATGTTATGAAGTCTTGGAGTCACTAAATAAAATTGTTCCAACTGATAATCACTCAGGAAAAAGAAAGGCAAAGCTGGGAAGCAACATGTGAATCCCTTAGGGAAAAATTGGAAGCATCAGAAAGTGCGTGCCTTAGATCTGAGATAGAATCTGCCAAAGTTAGAAGTAAGTCTGACCCAAACTTCCTATTTTGATGTTAGAGTAACATTGATACATTTATAAACGTTTGGATATTCTGCAGGTCAACTGGAGTTAGAGTTGTCAACACAAAATCAATTGTTACAAACCAAAGAGTCTGATCTAATGGCTGCAAGAGACCAGGTATATTTTTATGTTGAGTTAAATCGTAGTGAATTGAAGCAAAGTGAACTTGTCCAAATATCTGCACCTGCACTGGAAGCTCTGCATAACTCATATGTGTCTAGTCCTAGACATTCTAGAGTTCATTTAATTCATTGCCTCAATGCCACTTTATATCTAGAAGTTCAAGCAGTTTTGTTTTTTGATCCCTGGTTGCTGTATAAAATACAAGCCTACAGATTGGAACAATCTCGCTCTTACATTCTAGTCCTGGTTAGCATAGTTGTATGAGATGATAGCCAAACTACCAGTTGTTGCCACTATCGAATTGCAATCACATCCTCATAGCATGTTTTTAAGTTGGTGACAACATGATACTTTTATCTGTTGTGGCTGGGATTTTCTCGAAGGTTGTATGGGTAATTTGTCAGAGGACACGGGCGTCCAGTTTGCTGGGACGGTGTCTGGTGATTGGCGCTGAGAAAGGTAATGGGGTTAGGCAATAGAACTAGAGGAACTGAGAGAATAAAGAAGAGGAGATTTATTACTGCTTGCCTCAACAATTACAGTGCCGACTCCTCGTATAGATCTAGGATGCAACTAAAATGCTGGACTCTGACATGTTCAAACTTCTAATTGACATGGACTCCTAACTAATTAACTTCTTAGTTCTTATTCCAACAGGACTCCTCCTGACTTCTAAGTCCTAATCCTCCTGGATAATAGTTGCACCAGCTAGTTCTACTTGTCCGGGTATGTCTCTGGATGATCTGTTCCTTGTCTGGCTAGGTTTCCTGGCTGATCAGTTCATCCCTGTGAATGAAGAATCTCAGTGCTTCCATCTGATCACCAAATCCTTCTCTGATAATGCCGGCCCCAATATGAGTACACAAGTGAATCTAAAAAAATATGAGTCCACAACAATATCATGCATATCTTTGCATCATTAGCTCATTGCATTGCATGTGGGTTGAATTTCACATGCATCTACCTGAGGAGTTTCTGAGGGTTGGATTTAAAGGTGAGTACAGAGGCAGGAACTAATGGATAACTGGGAATTCCTCTGAACTCATCGAATAAGTACTGCAACAATGGTATATGGTTGTATCATTTCTATTTACAGTAAAGATGGCAACTCCCTTAACAGGCAACAAAACTTGACAGTACCGTTATAATGAAAGAGCTAACTAGTGAGAGACCACTGAGTCGATTCTCTTCGTTGTTTTCCTTGGCACACAATTATTCTTTTTATGCCTAAAAATGCATTTGCTATGTTGTGGAATCATTTATTAGGGCACTGCCTTCAAATGGAAACACGCCATATCCATATGCTGTAACTAGCACTTATTTGCAAAAACTCCAAATTTAGCCTTTTTGAACTTTGCAGATCAGTCGACTAGAAAGTGAGTTTTCTGCATACAAGATCCGTGCACATGCACTTCTGCAAAAGAAGGATGCTGAGCTGAGCGCAGCTCGAAATTCAGATTTTCTTAAAGCACATGAGGAAGCAATAAGGGTATGACATCCCTTTTTGGTAGATGTCTGATGTAACCAAATATTTCAATTCTTTTGAGTAATCCCCATTTCTGTATTCCAGGAAGCAGAAAAGGAGGTGGCAGCTGCCTTAGAAGAACGAGATGAAGCCATCCATGACCTTCAAGCTGCTCAATCCAGACACAGTGAAGAGATTGAGGCAAGGTATAGTGGCTTAACTTTCTTCTCAGCAAAATAATATGCAATAATGCAGTGTTCTTTGATCATTTCTTGATGTTTTTGACATCACCTCCCTAACTAAAGTGATGCAGTCTCTGAAGTTCTCGTAAGATACTAATAGGGAGGTTATGCATTCTTAATTTATCATTAGAAAATGAACAAGCCTGCAGTTAGCAGCAGTATGCCTTGTTTGCAATACTAGTCATCGTGAAAAAACTCCAAATCTTTGTATTCTGGTGATTATTATTCAGTATTTCACTGCACTATTCCTGTAAACTGATGCACTATATGTTATATTGCCAACTTATTTCTTGTAATCTGTTCTTGATTTGAGAAATATGTCACCTGTACGTAAATTGTTTTCAGGGATTTGGCTCTTGCTGATGTGGACAAAAAACTAAAGAGTGTCATGAAAAAATTAGATTCTGTTACTTCTCAATTTCTCTCAGAAAAAGAATCATGGGAGAAGAACTTGGCAAGTGTGGAGGAAAGCTGGAGATGTAAGATGACTGCGATGTACTTCAGAATTCTTTCCCCTTTTCGTCTAACAGGACTTGATGATAAAAAATGTGAACACGATAATGCAGTGAAATGTGAGTCTATGAAGGATCAGAGCAATGGCCATGTTGGAGATCACCTTCAAAAGAACCTAGGGGAGTTGACACTGAAATATGAGAAATTGAAGGTTTCTTCTGCCCTGTGGCATGACTAATATTATCGCATGTGGTCTTCGGTCCAGTATTTTAATATATTCTTGATTTTTTAGGAAGAGCATGAATCATTCCGTGATATTACTGATAGAATGATTGAAGAGAAGGAACGAGAGATAGCTAAACTCGTCAAGGAAAACAAGGATCTTCATCATTCTTTGGAGGCTAAAGCAGCAGTGAGTCAATTTCTTAAAACCCACTCATTGCTATCTTTGTTTCCTACATTGAAGCAGGAAAAAACACATGAATGGTAGGTGCTCATTGACTAAGTACCACTGGTGTGCACAATGAAGGTTGCTTTCCTGTTGTAGCATTAGTTTTTTATCTTCTATGTTTGTTGTCATATGTTTTCTTGTTTCTGTTGGTTGATAATTCATGTCTAACTACTAACAAGCACCAATTGGTAACACATGATTTGGAAAATTCATATTTATATGAATGGGGAACTGCATTGTTATCCTCCCAGTACAATATTGTATAATATATACAGCAATGCCTCCCTGTCTGATGACTTGTGCTGCTTCTGGCCTCAGTGATCATCAAAATCCCTTCCTCTCCCTCCCTCCACCCCCCGCAGTGCCTATATGTCCAGCCACCTTTTGAAACACCTTTCTTATTGGGTTTATTTTTTCTCGTAATTCACCATTTACTCTGGCAAGGGAAGGTGGGAGGTGATGGTATGTACAAGCAATGCGGGCTTTGAAAAAGAAGAAAAGGAAACATGGCATTGTTTGACATTACACGTCACATGTCACCGTACCACTGATGCCTGCAGACACGCCCCTTTTACCTTGTGAAACTTCTAAGCTCTATTACATCCCACATACTCCCAACACAATACTGCTGTATGCTGGTGTCAGATGCTAATCCTCATCGGCATGCTCCCCATAGTGTCCACTAGCTCGAGGGTAAAGAAAACAAAGTCCATTTTCCACCAATAACAACCAAGGGTTCTGTGAGGACACAAATGATATTTTTGGGTAAGATACATCTGCAATTTCCATACTTAACGGGGAGTCTGGGGCATTTATGCATTTTCCCCATTAAAAACACTAAGAGAAACTGCGGAGAATCATAATCATGCAACTACGAACTGACCACTTCAATCACTAATATGATGACCAAAATCTCTAATAATTACATTTACCATGGTGTGGCAGAATCCCCTTCTTATACTTCGCATTGCATTAGTTGTAAATTTGGAGTTATGTTTTTGAATTTTCTTGATGAGATTATTGCATTGATGTTACAGGTTAGCAACAGTGGCAATCAAAGTTCAGGTAATTGGTTGTGTCAATGTTCTGTTTCATTTTCTAACCTCTCGTATGTTCTTCCCATCAATTGAATGGTTAAACTTTTGGTACTAGTTAATACTGATTTGTATTTGCAGGACCTGTTAAACAGGATGCACTGAGTATTGAATTGGCTGAGCAGCAAATTCTGGTAATTTTAAGATTGAAATGAGCTATTCTCCTAAAAAAATAAGTAGGAAATTTCCCATAAAACATTGAGGAAAAATTAATGGATGCTATAAATTTGTAATCAAGATTCCTTATTTGCTAAAATAGTTACATGGATTTAACTGGACATTTAATCTGTACTTTTGCACTGTTGATGGTGTTCTAATGTTGTAGCACTTTTTTCAATTATTCATTCAAATTAGAGTGCTCTGGCTATTTAGCAATATTTTGACAGAACGAATAACAACTGGGAAGAGACATCTCATGATCTTCGGTTTATAATTATCTATATGTAAGCTACTTGCACGCCAACAAGCACAAAGGGAAGAAGAATTGGGCCAGTCGCAGAGGCATATCTTAGCGCTTCAAGTCAGTTTCAGCTTAGCAGGCATCTTTTGTTCTTTTATTCTTCCCATTTTGGTGTCAAGTGAATATTTTTTGTTTGCTTGTTCAGCAAGAAATTGAGGAGCTTGAGCGTGAAAACCGCCTTCATGATCAACAGGTGGGTCCTTGGAAATTTTTTTGTCTTTTTTGACACCTATATTAATTGCATAACCTTGATTGGATGTGCTGATTAATTTAAACCATACAAATGACATTTGATTGTTCTAGCCCTGGTATGTTAAATATGGTTTAATTTTACAAAATGTATACCAAGATTTTTACAAAGTTTACAGTATGCATGTTGACTTTATTTACACCATTATTCCTAGAACCTGAAGTAGCTTCGTGGAAGGCTGAAGCCTATTTGACTCGGATAGTAGTTCTGCAGTAACTATTACTCGTGTACTGCATCTTAGAGATACTGAAGTCATGCTCCTTTATTATCTGTTCCTGACCTTTGCTAAATTGCTGATTGTAAAAAATATATGGTGTAAACTGTTGACCCATCATACCTGATGGGTTGTGGTTAACTCTTGGGCCATTGTTCTGCATGGTATACTCTTAGAAGTTAGAACTTAGAAGTCAGAAATATATCCTATACTTACGTTGTAACGTGGAGCATTGGGGCACAGTGGACTAATAGAGGCCTCTTTAAGCCATAAGTTATGCGGTACCCCTGATTTTGTAGAATTCCAGGGTGTTCAGAATTTAGTGATGGGAGTTTTATGATGAGTCAATGAAGCGATGGATAAGTAGCAGCAGTTAGTGTACATTTGTTATTTACTATTTTATCATGTATTGTTGATTCAACTAGATATATGTTTCCTACACTTCTAGAGCATGCAAAATTGTATTTGCAAGAGTTCATCCCGTCTTTTCCCCCTTGCTATGACAATCAATGCAAGCTGCAGGTAACTTAACCACTGTTAAGTTATAAAAGAACATCAAGAATGCAGCACTACCCTTGAATCTTGTTATTAGTTTGTCTTTCTGGTGTTAGAGACTTTCTATTTAATAAAAATATCTTTCACCCGTCTTGTGTTCTGATGAAACTGGAGATATTGTTAAGAGGCCTTAAGTTGGCATGCCTGATCTGTTGAAATTCTTTATTTCAGGAAGCAATGTTGAAGACTGAGCTTCGCAATATGGAGAGATCACAAAAGCGAGAAGGAATAGATATGACATATCTAAAAAACGTGATCTTAAAGCTTCTTGAAACAGGTAACTCGAACTTTTTATTGTCTCTATCCTGTAAATTGACAGGTTATATGAAACATTGGTTTGATTTCTTTTGTGACAGGGGAAGTGGGGGCCTTGCTTCCTGTTGTTGCAACACTACTACAGTTCAGCCCCGACGAGGTAAACTGGCAACCTCTAGTATATAAAACGTTTTACCTTGCTGCTGATTGCTTCGTTTCCTAGCCTGTAGCCTCTGATACGGTTTTTAAATAGTATAAACACTAGATCTAGGATGCCTTAAAGCCTTGGTTTTATTCTAGTACATGTTACGTATTGTGAAGGTTGTGGGAAAATGTTATAATTGTTAAGGGTATGTGAAAACATTAATCAGTCATGTGACATGTCTCTATAATGTATAGAACATTGTATGTTATGTGTAACAACAGCTGTGATTTCTGTAACATAATATGAATATAAAAGTCCACATTGCAATTTTAGGAAACCTCATCCTTCTCATAAGCAAACTTAGCCTTACATTTCAAATTTATATTTCAGTCTAAGCAGTCAGTAATTGTAAATGTGATTATAGTAGAATTATTCACCTTGAAGACTGACTTGGATTTTTGGATTACTACTTCAATCCTTCTGAGAAAACAAGGGTCCAGTTTTGAGAGCAAATTTCTTGCAAGAACTATCAAGCATTTATCTTGCTTAAAATCAGCCTGTGAGGCCAATGCCGGTTATAAAGTTTTCAATGATGTCCTTAATTCAGTGGTTGTGAATTTTCTCTGCAGCAGGAACCACTATGACCGTTATACTACTGATATTAAAACATGAAACTGATCATCAAGTATGCCCTTTTGAATGAAAGAACTTGACACTCCTTGTTCACATTCCTCGTTTGCAACTTGGCAGCTCAATAAATGCCAACATGGTGTCCTCTCAAATGTGGCTTCGTCACAGGCTACGGCACTGTCAGATGGTGCATCCACACCAAACTCATTCTTTGCAAGATTCACATTCTAGTAGGAAGTAGAGGTACTGGACGTTGCATTTGAAGATTCACATTCTAATGGAGGTAGATCCACATACACGAGGTGATCCAAAATCCCAGTCGTTTTACTGATTATAGGTGATATTCATTTATTATTTGCAGGCTTCTCATCTCCTGTTAACTTTTGTAAACTAATGTACATAAAACTGTAACTATAAATACTTGTGCTACAAGCAATTCATGCTCAAAGTGAAAGAGGACAATAAATAGTGGGATCGGCAGGGTATGTTTTGTTCGAGGGAGAAATCGTGTAGAAACTGTTGTATAATTTCAAGAATTCGAGAAACATACTAATTTGGAAAATCGAGTGCAGTGTGTGTTCCTTTATTGCTCCTCAGAATGAACATTCTTTTGCCTGCTCGATCTAACATGTGCCTACTGGATTTGTCTACGGAACAATGCTTGGAACGACGCCTTCGTGAACGTTGAACATTTGATTCGTGGCCAGGCAAAATTGGTTGTGAACTTGTAATTCTGATACTTCCTCTGTTGCTGTGGCATCTTGTAATGTTCATGGTGCTCGGGGGAATCATATGATGAGCTGGACTAGGGTTCATAAAGTAGCTAGACGACGCATGCGGTTCATAAAGTAGCTAGACGACGCATGCGGGAAGCCCACATGATACAGGGGAGCTTCTCGATTTTCATGGTAGAAATGATAAATAGGTTACTAAATGAAAACCCACCCCAACAACATATGTCAACGAGATAATCTTTGGAGAACTTAGAACTAAATCAGTTAATCTCTTGGTGAATGTCACGAATTTTACTTAAGAGGCACGTGCCGATCCTTATAAATCTAAAGGAAATGGTAAGGTCTGGTGGATTTTCCCAACCTAGGAGAGATGAATCCTAGATTAAGGAGTAAAGCTCTACTTAGTGCTAATACATCAAGTCTATCCCTAATGACAAGAGGTAGTATGATATTTATAGTCTAATCCCTGTTACATGCGTCGTGGCCCGTTTTAGCTATGCAGAGGCAAATCCAGACGGTTCGGACTTGGCCCGTAGAGTTCGGGTGGCTGGAGTGTCCGGGTCCTTTCGGGTGGCGGTTCGGGACTTTCAGAGGAGATCCGAACCTTTGCCCGGAGGATCTGAGACTTCCAAAGGAGATATGAACCTTTGCTTGGAGGGTCCGGGCCTTCCAAAGAAGATCCGGAGGGTCCGGGCCAGATCTGGACATTCTGGGTGGCATATTTGGTGCACGTCCAGGGGATCTGAGGCAGCCATCCAGCTGGAGCTTGACTTGGTGCTTGGAGTCTTGGCGCTTGATGTCTCCTCCTTGGTCCCTTTACCCTCCACCATGGACGGTCCTTGGTATCTTAGCAAATAAAGAGTTGAGGCATAGGTAGCATACCGTGTTCAAGTCAAGCAGGCAGTCGACAAGGAGAAGATTCACCTTATGTTTTGTGGCCTTGACTCGTGCCCTTGTCATGGGCCCAACAAGCGTTAGAGATGTACTTAAGTGTGTGATAGCGTCATTCATGGTGATGTCCATGTCATTCCCCTTTCTTGAAAAGGAGTTGACCTTGAGTCTGTCCCTTCAAATTCAAAGATGCGTGAACTCTGTGCTTTCGCCAATTGATACCTCACGCCTTCTTCACCCTTAGTGTTGCTACTTGATGGTGCTTCGTCTCCTCCCATGATGTACACCAAGCTGATAATCAAAGAGAAACAACACTCAAAGAATAGCCAATTTTTGAAATTCATGCTATGGTTGTTTAAAGAGAAGGAATTCATCTTAGTGAAGTTCCTTCATGCTTTCCTTGATAGATATTATCATCCAGGTTTGTTGGCCTCGAACTATTCATGAAACGTAAGCTTAAATAACTCTTTTGAGCTCTTTTGATCAACTCATGTTGTTCGGCGGTTGACAAGTAGACATCATTACATGTACCAACACTAGACAAGACGAATAATGTGTATGCATGGTAGATGAACACGTCATCCGTCTTGACATGTCCCTTCTTTCACATATCACCATTAGCACAAAACATGTATAGCAAGTATAATATGTATGCATGGTATGTGTACATGTCATCTATCATGACAGGTCCCTTGTTTTGTTCAACACTAAAAGAACTAAAGATGCATATCAAATATGCGGAATATATGTTATTACTCACGACATCTTTAGTGATATGCTTCATGGTTTCTTTAGTGTTTTGTGTGCTCTTTATATTTTCCTCATCATGCTCCCACCCACGGTTCAAATTACACAAACATTTCATATGGGTTTAGCCTTTGTGTGTGCACAACACTATTTGAATTAAAAGTGCATGGTAAATATGAGGCATTAAACATGACTTCCATGGCACCTCTAATTATGTTATCCATACTGTGCAAGAAATTCATATGAGCATATTTCACATTTCTTGAATAAAATTCTTCTAAGTGTATGAGAAAGTTTTAGGGATTCACATTTTCAAGCATATTATCACTGTTGCAAACAAATATATGGAAAGAACAAGTGGTCAACATATTTGTCGTAACAAAATGAGCAATTTGACAATGTCTATTACATGATACATTTAACACATCAACATGGTTGCAAGAGACCTTATGGAAAGAACAAGTAGTCATCACATTTCTCGCAAGACAAGTGGCATCATCATCAATTTGCAAGTTAAATTGTGCATGGCATGGCATACAAGATGGATTGCCCAAAATATGCAACTTCGACATCGCAATTTCATTGCAAGTGATACTCATGCCACACACCATAAACTTGTCATCTACGCCATATTCACCAATCAAATCTTGCAATGGTAGGCGTAGACACTATTAAAATATTTCAAAGATGTGATTTCAATAATTTTAGCCATAGCATTAGACAAAGTAATGTGATTATCAAACATGATGTGACATATGGATTGATCAAAAGATATCCTAGTGAGCACTTCATCTGAGCACTTCATCGTGTCAACTAACTCCACATAATCATATGGCTTGCAATAAAATTATCACATGGGAGAATCAAATTAGCATGAAAAGAAACAACCGGCCCATGCACATGATGCAGGCAATCAACATTGTCCACATTTGATTGTTAGACAATCCTACCAACACCTTCATTGTTACCTTTGTTAACCTCCTCAATTGATGTAGGTGTTGGAACTACAATTTCTCTCTTGAAGTCTCTGTCTTGTTCTCGACATGACTAGGGGGTGGCAATTTCTCCATCTCTCACCGTGGTGAACCCTTTCACCTCCAACGGCGGAGCCGGCTTGTTGAGAATGGGTGCTGTTTGGGCCTCCAAATCCTTGACCAAATGAGAAACACTAAAAGTAGGGAGTAAGTCGTTAGCTTTAAGAATGACCTCACTTAACCTATCAACTACCTCTCTTAACTCTTGTGGTGTTCCTCTCTCACCTTCAATGTTGATGCACTCAATCTCATGTTTGGTGGAGTCACACAACTCTTACTTTTTATCACTCTCTCTCAAGTTGGCTTGGTGGCTCTTATTCTCACATAGGATTGGTTGCATCTCTCCTTTAAGTTGATATGGTGGGGGTTCCCTAGTGCATTCATCTCCATGCGCCTCAATCGAAGGAAAAATCCCGTGCTCGACCACGTCACTCACCACGCCTCCAAAGGTGTAAGTGCCATCTTGGATAGCACCGCTTGTGTCACACCCCGATTTTCCAAAACCTAAAAATTAGGGCTAACAAAAACTTTTTCGTTAATAGTGTCAGCTGACAATACACTTAATTAAAACTTTAGTTCAAATCATGATGAAGCTAAATACCAAACCCGAAAACCCTCGTCCTAAAGTCTATCGATCTCCGTTTTGTCGAAACCGTAATACTCCGAACTACGTCCGACGACACGGGCAAACCCTGTTCTATCCTTGGTCTCCATGCGGGACCATTCGCCCTTGTGTCCCCGCCACGACAGCCTGAGGCAGTTGCCACAGTCAACTTGCTCTGCCGCGACAGCCCATGGCAGCCGTTGCCGCTGCCACCCTCTTGCCACGGCAGCTGCCGCTGCCCATTTCCTCTGCCGCGGCAAGGCCTCTGCCACCGCCATTGCTATCCTTCTCATCCGCAGCAAGCCGCTCCTACCGCGACAAGCTTCTGCCATGCCACCGATTCCCTGCCACGGCATCTCACAGAAGCTACGGTCGCTGCCATGCCTCTGCCACGGCAACCCTTTCCCTGCCACGGCAATGCCACGCCGCCATTCCTTCTCACCGCGGCAGCCAATTCCCACCGCGGCAATTCCTTTTCCTTACCGCAGAAAGTCTTTCCCCTACCGCGGCAGTACCGTGGCAACATTTTCTCTACTGCGACAGCCCCTCTCCCCGCCACACACGCATAGACTCGGAATAACCTAGACCGCGACTACGGCTAATTACTACACGACACCCTGGCTAAATTTAAACATATACATGCCCTAAACTTGCTCCGAACGACATGATCTTTTGCCACCTACCTCGCCAAGCCGTATCGTGAATATATGCACATATATACTGCTTTTGGTTTAAGCGCTAAAACCCTAACGCAATAATACCCTAGTTCGACACCTGCGCCGTATACGCCACCGCGTCGACGGTACCTCACCACCAACATGTCCTAAGCCAACACAAAGGTTACATCTCGAGTTTCGTGTTTCTGCTCCACCTTGCCGCACTCCAAAACCCTAGATCCAAACTCCCGAATTATTTTTGTCCTATTTAAATCTAATTCCCTCTAAAACCCTAACTCGCCATTAGCTCTGCTACAACCCTAAGTATATATATATATACTTAAATTTCCAAGTGTATTTGGGCACGTACGTCCTGAAAGTCCCAGCATATCTTTGCATGTGGCCATATGATTTCTACCACCTTTTCTCTTCCCTGGTATATATAGGCATCTGCGCATGTTACCTGGGCATGCGCGTATGCATGAAGAAGGAAGTCCTAAACTTTACTCTCACCAACCAAACACCATTCTGTTCATTTTCCCCCAGTTAAATCCTAGCTTTGACATGACAAGGCAAGCAAATTAATTCTATCCCTGTTTCCCAGCACGTTTCGGTGCCCAACATCCGTGGTTTCCTCGCACACCTCATCTCCTTGCAATAGTGTTTGGTGCCTAATTTTACAGCGTCTCCTCATGTAGTCCTACTGTATGCGTAACCACAGAGTAAAACCAGCGGTACGAGTTCACTATTGCCCCAGACCACGTCAGCCATCAATCTGAATTTGGTGCCTAACTTCGCTGTTTCCCCAATGTCTGGCTCACTGCCACCTTTCCTTGGCAATAGCAAGCGGCGCCTAACTCTCTGAGCCCTACAGCAGCACGTGTTGCAAGCTGGCAAATTCTTCTGTGTGACCTCTCCCTCCACTGTCCCTCTACCTCTCTCTACCTCCCTCTCCCTACAGCACTCTCTTGTCACCTCCCAAAACTAGCTGTCCATCCTTCCCCAAATCCACAGTCGTGCACGCCTCCCTCTCACCTCATTGTCAAATCTAGCTGCAGGCACAGCTTCTCCTCTTCCTTCCCCATTTTCTCTCTTCTTGTTGAGCTAAGCAGAGCTTCCATTGCTAGTCCCCGAGCCGCTTCTCCCCATTTTCCTCATCTAGCTCCACCTCCCTTCTTCAAGCAAAGCAGCCAAGCCCCAATCCTCCCCAAACCGAGCTCCCATACGCTCAAGCTCTTACCTCCCTCCTGGTTCTTCTTCTACTTCAATCCTCTCCATTGCTGCCAACCGAGCTGCCTCTCCCTCCTCTCCAAGGCTATGGCCGAGCTCCTCCCCCAACTCCTCACACTCCTCCCCGTCCCTACCTGCGCCGCCGGCCATCTACCACCCGAGCCACCCAAGGCAGCAAGCCGCCACCTAACTCGGCCAGCCCATCGCCCAGTCGCAGCAGTAGCCGTCGCACTCACCGGATCTCACCGCTGAAGTCGCCTGCCCCGTCGCGCCTCTTCCCCAGCAGCCGCCGTGGGACTCCTCGCCGCCGCCGGTGGGACCTTGCCTCCCCTCTACCGCCGGTGCTCCACTCGCCGCCCTACGGCCACTCCGGCGAGCCTCCATCTGGAAGTGACCCGCGCCGCCCCACCTATCCCTTCATCCCGAGCTCCCTCTTCCCCACGTCGGTGAACCCCTCCAGCACCAAGCTGCTGCCGGACCTGCTTCCTGCCTCCCAGGACTACCGTCGAGAGCGACGAGCCCTCTTTCCTTCCGCTGCTGAGCTCGCTCGGCGCCGCCGAACCCGCCGGTGAGGAGCCCTCGCGCCGCCCAAATCCCCTCCGCCCAAGCTTCTTGCTCCCCTAGCCCTCTGGTCCCGATCCGGAGTCTCTCCCCGCGCCGCCGCACCACAGCCGCTTCTTCCTTTGCTCGGAGATTTTTGCACCCCTGGCTCCGGGCACTAGTGCCTCCTCGGGATTTCCCTACCGTTGACGCTCGGGTGACCACCGGTGAGCCGGCCACAGCTCCGTCCACCCCTCTCGGCAATCCTCCCTCTCCCTAATTTCTCTTCCCTGGAGTCGATTAACCGAGCGCCACCAGACTGGTCTACATTTTTTTCCTTCGGGCTCTCTCCCTCTTAATCTCTTCTTACCCTAAACCTAATTAGCGGAACGGTTAACTGTTGCCAACCGCGGTGCCACCCCAACCGAAGCACCCGAAGGTAACTACCGGCCCCTTTGCTCTCCAAGTGAAGACAGGTTCAACTAAACATATTGGTTGAAAACTGCTTTTGGCATAAACTCTAAAATCTCAAACTAGCTAACCTCCGCATAGTCCCTCCTCGATATAAATGAACACCTAAACCCATTCACTCCATTCCTAAAACCCTAAGATCTGCTGGAACCGTCTTTGGAATTTTTGAATCTAGCTGAAGGATTAAATTTAAATTTGAAACTTAGCAACTCGTAATAGGATATGTACATATAGGTACGATTAGTGGGGTAGGCCCAGGATATTTCAACTAACCTCTTGAAGTATTTTCGAACATGATTCCTCCTATGAGCTCGGATATCAGTCTAAATTCTAGCAAATAATTATTTCCAATCGTCGTCAAAGTAGCATGCAAAATTGGACTTCCAGTATGTCGATGAAATCAGTGGATTGCTCCCCGCACTTAAACCAAGTTAACTAATCGACACGACTCCTCATTAAAACCCAGCCAACGGCGTATAGCAGGGTGTGTATAGCTTAGGGCTAGCTCGTAGCTTCGTAAACCCTTAGTGTATGCGTGGATTTGACTAAACCCAGGAGTAAAGCATACACCCCTCACCCTTAAAACCCTACCCTGTTAGCTCAGTTCATGAGAGAAGACTGGAAAACCCTAGCGAAGGAAACAAGATAAAATAATGCCCGAAAGTTAAAATATCACGGGAGGGCAATCATGATAAACATCGAAACATGCTAAGTAATCAGATCATTGGTGCATGATTACTTTAGCGCGATTAGAATCACGTCAAAAACCTGAGTCCATCAGGGAACCATATCGTACTACCTCTCCAAAAGGGACCCCTAAGTCCATAGTGTGTATATTGGGGGTTTATGAGTGTATGTTGGTTCCTATTTGATTTGTCCTCGCACCGTTCCTTATTCGATGTTTTCCGACGTGTAGATACGACGTTGTGAGATCTCGCCCGATGGATTCCAGGCGAATATCGTAGCAAGGTCAAGTTCGAGAACCGGTGAACGATGCCAGGCAAGCATTCCCACTTTGACCATGTTGAATCCCATACTTGTGAACATTAAGTATTTTGTTTGCAAACATGCATGCTATATTGATATCAACGTTATTTTATACTAGCATAGTTATGCCGAGTAATCGCATATGAGGTAGGTTCTGAAATCCATTCCTTGTATCCCTAGGATTATTTAGTCGGTTATCATTCAATCGATAAACTAATAAGGACTATAGGCCTTAGCCGTGCTTAGCCCTGCTGTAGTAAAAACTACGTTTTATCGATACGATGGGATTGGGATCAAAACCCTCGGTTTGTTATACATTCCGAGAGAATCTTTTAAAATGAAAGGTTTGCTAAAATCCCAAATGAAAGTGATGGAGGATTTGGATTCGGGCAGGGATGCTAAGGAAGTTTGGAGGTGGTAGAGTAGCCGGTCGCTACTTGAATCAGGAAACGGGTAGGGAGCCGGTTGCTACCTGAGGCCTGGAATGGCAGGGTAGCCGGTTACTACCTGAGGTAATGTTGGACATGGAGTCTGCTCGAATCGGTTAAGGACCGAACCTAAGTGCCGCTGAATCAGTTCCCCTACCGTACGTCCACATGTCCTTTATGGGAAGGACTTGACTCGGTAACCCGCCTCATGTTAGAGCTCGGACCCGTGGGAAGTTAGGGTGATGTGCTAGGTGGATCCAGGATCCCTAGAGGATCTTCACGGGACTATGTGGGGGTGAAGCCCTCCATGAGTTCCACGCTGTGGAGGTAAAGCTCTCGGTGGGTCTCACGAGTACGTGAAATTATGGTTCGACACAAAGGTGGAGAGTCCCATTTTCGACATCCGGGATGCGAAAGTTGGGTTACCCACCTAACGGGTCCAGCTCTAGTGTGAAAACGGGCGAAAGGTCTCATTGTAATAACCCTGTCAGTATACGTTGCGAAGTATACCCAAGGTGACCTACATCTTGTGGGTAAAGCCGTACAACCTCTGCAGAGTGTTAAAAACTATTCGAATAGCCGCGTCCTCGGTCATGGACATGAACTGATAAGGCCACACACTGGTTAGACTGATTTTTGTTTGTGAAAGCTGGGAAATGGGATTAAGGACGTGGGCATGATGTGTCCACAGTGAGCAGTTTAAGCTACAGTCTGGTAGCAAGGAACTGCAGAAGAGAAAACCTAGCCCGGGCCGCGAGGCGATAGCGCGGGTAGGTTGGAAGGATTATTCGAGGCGGTAGAAGGAGCTACCGGCCTCTAGTTGACGACTGTTTTGCTGGATTATCCAGCACCGAATGTTGTCTCGACAGAGACGAATTTTGGATTTCGAAAATGCTCTTGAATCTACTATACTATATTTCGAATAAGAACTTACAGTTCCACACAACTTGCAACTTAGGTTAGAGCTATCCCTTGATCTATTCCCTGCATGAAATATTGCCGTATATTTTCTCCTGTGGGAATAGCTTGAGAGTACACTCAATGTACTCACCTGGCTTGTTGATTTGGCCAGACGAAGAAGACAACAATATCCGAGGATAAGCTTACGATCGCGAAAGCTAGGGCGTAACCCCAGTCGGTTGCCTGTTGGGTATGGAAAATTGACGGGCCACCCCACCGTTGAATTCCGCTGCAAGTTTATAGCCGTTGGGCTACAGGTATCAGATTATCGACCTTAACGGTCTATTTAATTGTTTACGCATGTATGACAAAGATATCCAGGTTAACTCGTGTGTATCGGCTACTGATCCAGGGACCAGTACAGTGATCACGAGGGAGTATCCGGCTTAAAAACCGAGTACGCCACAGCTTGTCACCTTGGTCGAAGGAAAAATCTCATGCTCGACCATTTACGTACTCGTCTCTGTTGGTCAAGCCTTGATTGGCTTCGCTGCGCTACTCTGACTTTGCGTCTTGAGTGGATTCAGTACATTCCCTGTCTCCTTTGCTGCCTCCAAAGGTCGCTTCTCGAGAGACTTGTTCGTCGTTGCTGCCTCAGACACTTGTTCCTTGGGAAGCTTCTCTTGAAACTTGGCCACCTTAAGGAGCTTCTCTTGTAGGGCCTTGGTTGCCTTGACATGTTTCTCCGCCTCGATAACACCATCCAAGAGATCGAGCAAGCTCTTGAAGTTCTTGAGAAGAAGTGATGAGGTGATGTCGAAGTTTAATCCTTCCCTCCAAAGTACTTCATCTCCATTCTTGTACTAAAACCACTGACTCCTCACATTGCTTGCTTCATTCCATTGAAGTAGACTTGGACCAGCTTGTTCCCTTGCTTGATGTGCTCCACTTGTCGAAGTACCTCTCTTGAGTACTTGGTTGGCTTGGTTGGCACAAACTCTTGTTGCATGACCATCCTCAAGCTTGACCAATCCATGATGACTTCCTTCATGTGGAGTAAATGCCACCATCTTGAAGCGTAGTCATTGTAGTCCATTGTGGCCTGCTTGACTTCTTGACTTGTGGGTACTCTTTGTAGCTTGAGAAAGTTCTCCATCCGTCATTCCCGTTCAAGGTACTCCTCCAGATCTCGAATTCCATAAAATAGAATCTCTACGTAATCTTTGAGGTCTTGGCTACCGGGGAACTTGGGCTTGCCGAGCTTCACATTTTTACTATCTTGGCAACCTTGTAGTCGAGGAGCAACTTGGCGGTGGGTGCTTGTGTGTCTTTCTTCATCTTCATCCGCCCATTTGTAATGGATTCTTCTCAAGCCCTTGGAGCTCTGGATTCGCAGTTCTTGGCGGTGAACTCCAATTAGGAAGATACACGAGGAGCTCTCATGCCATATGTTGAAGGCCATGATGCTCGAAGTGAAGTTGTGAACGATTGTGCACCGTCTTGGACTTGTCTCTCCTTCTTGGTATCCACTCTGTAGCCGCTCCTAAATATGGTTAGTGATGTAAGTACAACTTTATGGATATGTGGAAATGGAACTCTCTAAACCTCACTCTCCTTACCATTCGAAGATCTTACCCTCCTTTGGATGAAGGGTCGAAGTCCACCGGGGAATTGGTGACCCTCAAGAGGTAGTTGAAAAAGTTTCAAGTCCCAAAGCACTATCACAACCAAATCTTATGTGGAGATCTCGGAGAGGGTTAGCACAACACTAAGCAATTTGAAATTGAAATATTGCAAGGATAAGTAATGAACCGCGATTGAAACAATGCAATTAGAGTTGATCTCAAGGATATAAGTAAAGTACGAGACAACTCACATACAAAGATAATAAGACTTGTGCGACAAAAGAAATGAGCCAATGTACAAGATGTTCCTAGAGAAGACTATAAGCTCATGTTGCACAAGTATAAGGAAAGATGCTCGTCGATTGCATTTTATTAATGGGCTACAGATTTGCACACTTGTACCACTCGCTTACTTGGAGCCTTCCGAGTTCTTGGCTTTCCTACACCTACAAAAGATAAGGCACTTTATTTCCTTTTTTTGTTCTTCCTTATTTTCTTTTGAATTTTTCCTTCCTTTTCTTTCTTTGTGCCAAGACCTACAAGAACAACTAACGCTTACAATTTTGCTCGAGGTACTCTAGGTAGTATCAAGTGCACCAAGCCCAAGCAATCATCAAAGAGCTAGTATTCATAGGTTCAAAGTATTCACTAAAGGGATGATTGGCTCATAAAGAAATTGCAAGGAAGAAGGGCTTTCTCAGAGATGTACCTTGCTTGTGGAGGCTAGTGCTGCTATGAGGACCTAGAGCTCTTCGTTAGCTTCAAAGCGAGTTGAAGATCATTAAAACTGAACACCGGATGTGAAAGTTATGCCCAAAATCGTGAAGGTGCTACGCCCATTTTTTGCCTAATCCGGACTGTCCGGATTGAATCCAGACTGTCCGGCCGATGAATAAGGGCTCGGATCTGAAAGTCAGGGGGACCAAAATCCATGAAATCGATGGGGCAAATGACAAGATCGGCCAAAGCAATGCAAAGATAACAACGATCTATTGGATCAAAACCAATCAAAGCTCACCAAATTCTGAATTGCATCAAGATTTCAAATCGGGTTCTTTTTTTGGGGGATTTTTGAATTAGGCAAGAAAAACCAAAACAAAGCTAGCAATTGGGGTAGGGAAAAAAGGGGATACAAGTTCCAAACCGTGGAAACCTTGAGCACCGATACCAAGTTGATAGGGAGGGGATCTCGATCTTCACGCTAGGAATAATAAATAGACTAGCCTAGATGGAAACCAAACCCAACAACACACGCTAACGCGATAGCCTTTGGGGAATTTGGAACCAAATCAACTAATCTCCTGATGAATTCCATTCAAAGGCACGTGCCGATCCTTACAAATCCAAAGGAAATAGTAAGGTCTATGGTGGATTTCCCCAACCTAGGAGGGATGAACCCTAGATTAAGGAGCAAAGCTCTACTTAGTGCTAATACATCAAGTCTATCCCTAATATCAGGAGGTAGTATGATATTTATAGTCTAATCCCCGTTACATGGGCTGTGGCCCATTTTAGCTATGCAGACAGATCTGGAGGGTCTGAATTTGGCCCGGAGGGTCCGGGTGGCCGGAATGTCCGGGTCCTATTGGGTGGTAGTCTAGGACTTCCAGAGGAAATCGAGACCTTTGCCCGGAAGGTCTGGGTAGATGGTCCAGGACTTCCAGAGGAGATCTGGACTTGCTCGGAGGGTTCGGGTGAGGGTCCGGGCCTTCAAGAGAAGATCCGGAGGGTTTGGGCTGGATCTGGACAGTTCGGGTGGCGTCTTTAGTGCACGTCCGAAGGATCCGAGGCAACCGTCCGGCTTGAGTTTGACTTGGTGCAACTTGACTTGGCACTTGGAGTCTTGACACTTGGTGTCTCCTCCTTGGTCCCTTTACTCTCCACCTTAGATGGTCCTTCGTACCTTAGCAAACAAAGAGTTGAGGCATTAGGTAACATACCGTTCATGCTCAAGTCAAGTGGGTACTCAGCAAGGAGAAGATTCACCTCATGTTTTGTGGCCTTGTCTCGTGCCCTTTTCATGGGCCCAACAACCATCGAAGGTATACTTGAGCGTGTGGTAGCATCATCCATGGTGATGTCCACATCACCACATCCGATTCAGGTTATCAAAACATTAACCAAGTGTTAGGGGATCAACTCTTCACTCTGAATCTCCAAAGAAATTGACATAGAAGCACAAAACTCAATTAACGGTATGTCACCGCTGCTTTTCGACCAACGTTCAGGATTTAATGAAGCTGTGATCGGAAGAGTGGGATTCAATTTCATGTTTCAGTCATCTTACTGCACCAACTATGGCTATTTTCATCTTTTTCTCTTTTACTTTTAGTAATAACTTTGCTTTAATGGTTGAGGCTATATAAGCCATGTAAGGAGATGATCTCCCAAGCTTTTGATCCCCCAAGTAAACCCTAGCTGCCACTTGTTGCGTTCTGAGATATACGAAAATCTCCAAAAACATCAAAATACCCTTCCCAAAAATAGCAACTTTACATTATGTTCTTGCTTTGATCATCTATTGTTAGGCTCTAATCCTATTGGATCCTAACACCAACACTATAGAGTCATGGATAATTATAAATCAAGGATGAGTTAAGGTACCATCAAATAAAGTGGGCTAGTCTAACTGGTAAACATTTACCGCATAAAAACTCCGTTAAGACCACTATTAGTAATAGAAAAATGGAAAATCCATTCGACTTGTGGTAGAACGTTTGCTTCCGGGCACTACCAGCTTCTGCGTGCGCCATTCGCGTTCTGTGAGGTTGATTGTGCTCTGTCGGATATACCTAAGAAGGGGTTTGTTGCTAATGAGCTGATCCATCGATGCAGTAACATCACAAGGACCACTACGAGCAACAAACTAGTTAGTTAGTTACTTGTACTTATGCATTTTTCTTTGAATGATTCTATTTTTTCACTAAAATTCTAGTTTGCATTCCATTTGGACCATTATATTGTGCACAATAAACCAAACAAAACAATACCCATGTCGCTCATGTTGGAAAAATATTTTTCTGCTAGCACCTTAAACTTGTTAGTTCTCATCACCTAGAGTAGCTACCCCTCTGAGTGAGATACTATTTCCTTCTTAGTGAGTTGCTATCTTCTTTATCTATGAGTTGCTACCGGATTAATTTGCAATGAGAAAGTTGGTAGTAGCGAACATCTAGAGTTGCTACCTGAATGAGGAAGGTTCAAGTAGTAGACAGCTGCAATTGCTACCTAATTTACTTAATAAATAAGTTGCTATAAGTGGACAACAAGAGTTGTTACCCTATACCTCAGTGAGTTCTATCACCCCCATGAGTTGCTAATTTATTTATTTGTAATGAGAAACTTGCTAGTAGCAGCTGTGTAGAGCTACTATCTGATTTGTTTACACATTAGTTACTTGTAATGAGAAAATTATTAGCATCAAACACTTATAATTGCTACATGTACTCACAATGATGAACTTGCTAGCGGCTGGCACCTACAGTTGCTACTATTTTAATTGTAACAAGGAAGTTGCTAGTAATTGATACCTAGAGTTGCTAGTGAGGAAAAAAATCTCTAAATGATATGGGTCTTCTTTTGTTAACCTCATAGTATACATCACAACGGCGCACACGGAACGTGAATCCGTCACCCGGTTGAAGAATACGAACAATTAGAAAAAATACGATGAACTAGTATAACTAGTGCTACCATTATCTAGTTGCATGTAGCTCATCCTGAAGCCAACCAGACAAATCCATGTTGTACGTTTCCTAATAGAGCGAATTACCCAGAGTCCCACTCGCTCACGAAATGGATGATGTGTTAGCTTATATAAAGGGTTATACTATGTGTTCTCAGAATCCGACACAAACTGATAGCGCTCGCGCACTAACACGCTATTGGGAGCTTTTTAGTCAATTCCACACAAAAAATCTACAATTACTAGTTTATTTCTTTATTTTTTCTATTTCTATAATTTTTTCCAACACCATTTCTTTTTCTATTTTTCTTCTCCTTGGTCCCTTTACTAGTTTTTATGTATTGTTCATTTTTTCATTAGTTTTTCATGAGGGATTTCACTGTTCTTTAGATTTTTTTAAAATCAATTTTCTGTCTTTTTCACAGCTACCTTAGCGAGCAAATGGGGAAAAACGTGCAAAAATTTTGGACGGCAAAAGATGCAATAGACTGTGAAAAAATGTACTACGTAGTAGATAACTAATGTGAAATGCAGTAGAAAATTGTCAGCAACTGCAGTAGGCAATTGTTAGCAATTGCGGTAGATAACTGGCAAAAATGCAGTAAATAAAAATATGCAATAGAGAACAACGAAAAATACGGTAGAGACAAATATATATAGTAGAGAATAACAATAAAAAATATTACAGATAAATTAAAGTATACAGTACAACTATAGAACCACATGAAATCTGAGGAAAAATCATTAAAAACTGTACTAGACAATAATATAGAATACAATAGATAAAAAAATCAATACATATTCAATTGAGATTTAATTTTGAAGATCTCATCAAAATGAACGCAATGGTGAAAATAGATCTTGATTTTGATGCACGGTTTGAATGCAATGGCTTTTTGAAATTTCAAAATCGATTTTAAAACGCTAATGTCATCATCTTAGGGAAAAATGGCATATTTGGCAGGCTGACTGCGGTCAATGCCGCAACTGACCCCGCTCTTTACGCAATGACAAAAAAATCACGGCGATGGGCTGGACAGAGGGCGCGTGGCTCCTGTCGGGCTGGGTGAGGGCGACGCACACCCCTCGGACCAGGCCAGAGCGAGACGCAGCAGCGTCGCTCTGGCCGAGGGCGATAGGCCGAGTGTTGCTCTGGGCCAGAGCAACACGCCGAGTATTGCTCTAGGCGAGAGCAACACGCCGAGCGGTTTTATTTTTCTCACTTTTCACTTTTCAATTTGGCACGCCGTGAGTATTAAACCCACCAATAAATTATTTTAGAACAAGAATAATGTGATAT